>JBBPBX010002927.1:0-27609 GCA_038048925.1 Garcialebias charrua
TATCTGTGAGAGATCTTTGGGACAACACTGCACCTACACCAGTGTCAGAGGCATCCACCTCCAATATGAATTGACGGTTGGGGTCAGGGTGACTGAGAACAGGTGTGGATGAAAAAAGGTGTTTCAGCTTACCAAAGGCTGCGTCTGCCTCAGGTGTCCATCTAAAAGTCCTGTTGGTGGAGGTGAGTTGCGAGAGGGGTGCAGCGATGCGGCTGTAATCCTTAATGAAACGTCGATAGAAGTTAGCAAACCCCAGAAATCGTTGTAACTGTTTCCTGTTTTCGGGAACGGGCCATTCCACCACAGCCCTTGTTTTTTCTGGATCGGTCCGGTATCGGCCACCTTCAAAAATAAATCCCAAAAAGGACACGGACGACACGTGAAAGTCACACTTTTCACTCTTAACAAACAGTTGATTTTCATACAGTCTCTTTAATACAGTCCTGACTTGTGTTACGTGCTCCTCTTCGCTGTGAGAGAAAATGAGAATGTCATCCAGGTATACAAACACAAAATCACCTAAGAAGTCTCTCAGAACGTCATTGACCAGAGCCTGAAATACTGCGGGAGCGTTGGTTAAACCAAAAGGCATAACTAAATATTCAAAATGTCCCAGTGGTGTTCTGAAAGCAGTCTTCCACTCATCTCCCTCTTTTATGCGCACTAGATGGTAAGCGTTGCGCAAGTCCAGTTTAGTGAAGATGGTTGCAGACTGAAGTTGTTCATGAATGGAGTCTATGAGTGGGAGAGGATATTTGTTCTTGACAGTGATTGCGTTCAAGCCCCTGTAATCAATGCAAGGTCTCAAAGAGTTGTCCTTCTTCTTAACAAAGAAGAAACCTGCTCCAACTGGTGATGTTGAGGGACGTATGATACCCGAGTCAAGGGAGTCCTTAATGTACTCTTTCATAGATTCCCTTTCAGGACCAGAAAGGTTGTATAAACGACTCGAAGGCAGTGGGGACCCAGGAAGGAGGTCGATGGAACAGTCGTAAGGACGATGAGGGGGCAAAGACAGAGCTTTTTGCTTACTGAACACAAAAGCCAAGTCATGGTAAACAGGGGGAATACCGGTTGTGTCAACATCCTCCTCAGTGAAATTAGCCTTAGGAAGATCATAGATGGCTGCACGTAAACAGTGTTTCAAACAATAATCACTCCATCCCTCCACTCTCCCGAGCTCCCAGTTAATGTTTGGGTTGTGTTTCTTCAACCAGGGGTAGCCTAAAATCAATGGTGCGTTTGGTGACTCAATAACATAAAAATCAGTCATTTCATGGTGGTTTCCAGATATTAAATGCAAACCCACAGTTTTACATCTAATTCGTCCTACCACATCCCCAGTGACACCTGCTACAGATAAGGGGTTAACTGTTTGTGTGGGAATGGATAATTCCTTAACTAAATTCATACTAATCAAATTCTCCTCAGCACCAGAGTCTACCAGTGCAGTAACAGGGAGACGATCTTGAGAGGTTTGGAGTGTCATTTTTAATGTGAGTCGACAAGTGGCAGAAAGATTGGAAGCTCCCACCAGTATTTTTCTTCTTACTGGTGGGACCTTTCGTTTCCCAGCAACGGGCAGTTGCGCAGATAATGACCAGACTCTCCACAATAATTGCACAAATTCAGGCTCCTTCGTCTCTGTCTCTCTTCAGGAGATAGATGAGCCCGCCCCACCTGCATCGGTTCGGGTTCTGGTAGTGCACGCAGACGAGTGGCTGGACCGATAGGTGTAGGAGATTCGGAAACAAAGTCTCTCTGGGGTTTGTAGTTCATTGGAGTGTGTCTGTAGGCGTTTCGCTCACCTGCCGCTGTCGTGAACCCGGAAGTGGGGAGCTTCTGGTAATTGTAGTTTCTCTCCCGGAAGCGTTCTCGAAGACGTTCGTCGATACAAACAGCGAGGTTTATGAGTTCATCCAGACTCCCTGGTTCATCACGGCAAGCGATTTGGTCCTTCACAATGTCCGACAAGGAATTCAAAAATGTACCTTGTAACGATAGTTCATTCCAACCGGTCTGGGCAGCGATGACGCGGAACTCGAGGGCGTGTTCCGCTACTGGTCGTCGACCCTGACGTAATCCCAGTAGTCGCTTTACGGCATTGGGTTGTTTCATCGGCCGGTCGAATATTCTGCAAAACTCTTGTAAAAAGACATCGTACGGGACAGAATCCAAATCGTGAGACAACAGGAAGGAATTGGCCCATCTCAATGCTTCACCCTTTAGCTGGCTAACGAGGTAAGTTATCTTTGAAATGCTGGTTGCGTATGTGTGGGGAGCCCCCTTAAATGCCAATTTACATTGAAGCAAAAATCCTCCACAACTCTCAGGATCACCAGAAAAGAACTCAGAAGGTTTTACCGCTATTGGTGGAGATGTGAAATGATTCTCAGGGACGAAGGCGGCGGCGCCAGACTCCTGAGGAGCTGTAGGTGCATCCGAAGTCGAGAGCCTTTGGTTCAACGTGTACACCATGTTTCCCAGGTCTTGTACGCTGGCCTGAGCGGCTTGTTGCTGCAAAGAGAGACGTTCAAACATGTTTTCAAGTCTTTCCATTCGTTGTTCCTGTGAAGTGGATGACGCTTGCTCGCTCCTGATCTCGCTCTGGGTCTTATGTGGCTGGGGCATTCTGTAATGATTTCAGTAAACCCAGATGGTACGAGACCCGGAACGAGACAAGACTCCACAAGATAAAAAATTCAACAGTGTTTATTGTGCAGGTGACTATGTACAGGTGGTCCTCTGGAGCTTCCTGGGAAACAAACAGGATGTCAGATGGGTTGAAACAAGAGAGGTCCTTTGAGTACTTGTACTGTTTTTTCCTCTTACAGGTTGGATGGTTTGAGTGGAGCGTGAGTGAATCCAAGTGAGTCCAGAGGAAGGTGAATCAGTCTCACAGAGGAATGGCAGTAGATCAGGCACGAGGACCAGGCACTGAACCCAAGGCGTACCAGAACAGGAAGGGATCCAAGAACACAGGAGAACTGGAGGCACAGAGAACGAGGTTAGTAACTTTTCTCAAAGAAACAAACAGGCTGGGAGCATAAATACCATAAGTAGCTCAATGCCCCAGCGAGGAGTGGAACTTGACTGCAGCCTTATATAGGTGAAGGTCTCATCAGGGAGATAGCCGGCAGCTGTGGTAATTGGCGGCCATCTTGGGTTGCAGCCAGTAGCACTCCCTACAGTATTTAGTAGTCTTAATACTACTATTAATCAGTACAATAGTGACACTCATTACTGTTACGACCGGTAAAGGCCAAAACATACAAAGTGGACACTGACACAGAAAAAGAATTAAAACAATTTTTATTAAACTAAAACTAAGAGCCTCCAGGCTGGCAGGGTCCTCCCAGGCTTCTCACCAGGACTGGAGCGTCCTCTCCTGGATCAGCGTCCAAAGGAAAAGAAAATTAATAAAAAGTACAAATAAGTGTTGGACTGGTGGGCGAGGCCAAAAACAATAAAACGCCACCCAGGTTGATCCAATCCTGTACAGGACCGTCGTACCCCCCCAGGCGACGATCTACCTTACCAAAGAAGTCCCTCTAAATAAACAAAACACGAGAACTGGACTACCTGCACCCACACAGTCAAAAGTACAAACAAATGAGAAAGAGAAAAAGGTAACAGTCCCTCACTGTTGATCCCAGTTGTCCTCCTGAACAACTGCACAGACACTGCCCTCAGTGTCTCCAAAATTAACTCAAACAGGCCCCTGTGGCACAGGCCCACACCTCTTAAGTTAAACCAAAGTGGCAGCCAGCACTTAAGGTGCCTTAACCCACACAGAACTCTGCTTTAAGCAGCCAGAGTCACTTTAAGAGCTCCAAACAGCTCAATTACTTCTCTCCCTAGAAGCAAACTTACCAACAAGCAGAGAGGGTGGAGGTCTCTCTGAGTCAGCACACTCAGCTTTACAGCTGGCAATCAACACTCAGTTGTCTGTAAGTGTATCTTCAGCCTGTTTATCAGAACTTCAGCTGACAACTGGTGTCTTCCCACACCAGCTTTTTAAACAAGCTTAAACTTGATTCACAACCTTAGTAAACACTAAGGCTGTCACAAGAGCACCCTTGCTCTACCTGTACTGTTTAGACAGCACAGTCATTTAAAGCCTTAGCTCAACACAAAGTGGTCAGAGTGGGTGGAGAACACTCTGGAACACACACACATATGCAACATGCAACTGCTTTAAGCAAAACTTGGTTTTTACCTGCAACAGGATTCCAAGTATTTCCAACAAGCCCCCTTGCTTGCGTCCACCAACCTCAATTGGCAATCTCAACAACTCCCTTGCTCCAAGCAAAGGCTCCACAGTGTTCAGGTCTCAGCTCAGACTATTTAAAAGGCTGAGAGCAAACAGGTGTTTGACCTGAGCTAATCAAGCCTGATTAGGCTGAGTGAAAAAAATGCAGCTCAGCAGGCTGCTGGATTCAGCAGACTTGCAGCCAACCTAAACTCAAAAATGATGTTTAAAAACTCTGAACCCCCTCAGGTACATAACACCCCCACCGAAAGTTATTTTGTATGGGAGTGATGTGTATGTTAGGGGAAAACATCACACATCCACCCATACAAAAAAAAACAGAGGGTTAAAATGTAGCGGCCACATTACCTAAATGGACTAAAAACATCATTTAAAAAAACTAGTCCATCAAACCGCTAACATTTATTCTACAGTCACACTCAAAAAGTTTTAAAACCAAACAAGCAGCGCTTGTCTAAGTTTACACTGAAAAGCTTTTTATTAGCCATAGACCCCAAACAAAAACTAACACCATAGTTGGTGCCAGCGTGTGACTGAATACTGGTCTTGACAGTCAAGGGGGATCTGTCCTCATTCTTTGCACTGGACAGCATCCCTGTGTCAGTTTCAACAGCTCTGCTCTCAGCCACACTGTAAGCACAGAGACAGTTAGACACAGAGTTATGGTCAACACAATATGACAGCATTGTACCACACTCAGACTGCACAGTTAATAACAAGTTGAGTTCTTCAGACTCATCTACTGCTTCCTGTTGAGGCGTCGGTCCCACGTTGTTCACTACCACTGTCTCTCTCGTTCCTGTGACTGGAACGGGACATAAAGGAGCAGGAGGAAAGGTTATGCGTGTCTTTACCTCCTCTGAGCTCTTCAGGTCCTCTCCCGACCGAACTAGGGATAGTTCAGTTCCAAGCAGCAGATGAAGACTGTTCCCCATGTCGATGTCATCTTCTTTCTGAAGATCAATCTGCTGTTGTCTAGACAGTGACAATTGTGTTTCATCACACTTCTCTACAAATGTTTCTGCTTTTGTAGGAACTTGTTTTTCCTCAGTGATCATCAGAAAACTGTTGCTTAAGTCCACAACATCTTTTTTCACAACTCCTTTGTTTTCTATAGGAGCTACAAAAGAGCACAAAGAAACAGGAATTGTTTCTTCTGGATCCTCAGTCAAGCTCACTGGGACTTCTTCTGCTTCAGAACTGAGTAAAAAACATTCACATAGGTTAATGTCAAGTTCATTCAGCTCAAAGTTTTTAAAATCACCATCGGATTGAACTGGGATTTGTTCAGTTTCAGTTTCAGGTTCAGTTTCATTTTTAGTCTCAAGTTCATTTTCAAGAAATAAGAAGAAACTGTCACCCAAATTGATGTCATCCTCAATTTTCTCCTCCTGAAGACGATGTTCTTGTGGCGCCATCTTCTGTAGATGTGAGAGAGAGCCACCTGCTTGAGTGCAAGGCTCTGGTGTCACCTTTAGATGACACACTGTAGAACATGAATGTTGCTTTTCCAGTTGCTTTTTCAGTTCAGCTTTGAGCCTCAACACTCTCAACTCCTTCTGCAACTTCAGTATGTTTTGTTCGCGAGCAACTTGAAGTCTTTGTTGTTCTTGTTCACGAAGACGCTTCTTTTCCTCCTCTAAAGCAGCTTGACGTCTTTGTTGTTCAAGCTGTTGTTGTTCCTGCTTTATTAAAAACAGTTCACGCTCTTGTTTTTCTTTTAAAGCAGCTTGCTCCTGTTCAAAACGTTCTCTTAGAGTAATTTGTTGTTGCTCAAGAGCAGATCGCTCATCTTCAAGCTTCTTTTTCTCCATGGCAATCAAACATTTTCTTTCCTCCTCCTTTTCTCTCAAACGCATTTGCTCATTCATCTCAGGAAATATCCCAAGCTGTTTTAATTCATAAAACAGTGCCCACTCCAACCATCCATCATCAGCAAATTTCCTGATGTCAATGTTAAAATGGTTTGCTACCCTTAGCTTCTGTTCTATTGTGCAGTCTACAAAGACTTGCACTGTGGGCTGTTCAAGAAATTTCTTTAAATTGAAAGCCATGTTTTTGAGCAAAAAACAGCAAACAGTTTATTTTTATTTTTAAACAGATTACCCAAACAGCTCACCATCAAGTGTTCAGTACATAGATGACAGTGAACCAAAACATAAATGTCCTACTGCCCTTGAATGTACCACAAGTAACAGCAGCACACATACACAGCTGATAATACTCTGCAATCAGCACCAAAGAGATGCTTCAGCCAGCTTCAAACTGCTGAAGTCAAGTCCTTCACAAACTTGGTGACGAATTTTTTTTTAAGTTCACACTTTTGAAAAGCCCCCAAATAAATGTGAACAGCAAAACTGTTCAACCTAGCAAACACCATTAGGTGTGTCAGCTGTGCACCGCACAGAACACACAAAACACAGCTCAAGGCTATTTGTGAAACTGCCTGTCACAAACACTGTGTTTTAACTAATCAACGAGCCCCCATTAAATATTTAAGCACCCAAGCTCAAACAATGTCTGTTCAAAGACAGACCACCACCAACATGCACAGTAGGTGCACAGAACAAACAAGCAGCTTACCACTACACAAACTAGCTCATGCAAATCCAACACAACTCCTAAACTAGTTTGTTCATTCACATCCCAGACAAATCCTAAACTAACCAAAACAGCTCGTTCATTCAGATCCAGCACAACTACTGAATCAAAACTAAACTAACAGCTCGTTCATTCATATCCCGGACGAGCCCCCAATTTATATGTTACGACCGGTAAAGGCCAAAACATACAAAGTGGACACTGACACAGAAAAAGAATTAAAACGATTTTTATTAAACTAAAACTAAGAGCCTCCAGGCTGGCAGGGTCCTCCCAGGCTTCTCACCAGGACTGGAGCGTCCTCTCCTGGATCAGCGTCCAAAGGAAAAGAAAATTAATAAAAAGTACAAATAAGTGTTGGACTGGTGGGCGAGGCCAAAAACAATAAAACGCCACCCAGGTTGATCCAATCCTGTACAGGACCGTCGTACCCCCCCAGGCGACGATCTACCTTACCAAAGAAGTCCCTCTAAATAAACAAAACACGAGAACTGGACTACCTGCACCCACACAGTCAAAAGTACAAACAAATGAGAAAGAGAAAAAGGTAACAGTCCCTCACTGTTGATCCCAGTTGTCCTCCTGAACAACTGCACAGACACTGCCCTCAGTGTCTCCAAAATTAACTCAAACAGGCCCCTGTGGCACAGGCCCACACCTCTTAAGTTAAACCAAAGTGGCAGCCAGCACTTAAGGTGCCTTAACCCACACAGAACTCTGCTTTAAGCAGCCAGAGTCACTTCAGAGCTCCAAACAGCTCAATTACTTCTCTCCCTAGAAGCAAACTTACCAACAAGCAGAGAGGGTGGAGGTCTCTCTGAGTCAGCACACTCAGCTTTACAGCTGGCAATCAACACTCAGTTGTCTGTAAGTGTATCTTCAGCCTGTTTATCAGAACTTCAGCTGACAACTGGTGTCTTCCCACACCAGCTTTTTAAACAAGCTTAAACTTGATTCACAACCTTAGTAAACACTAAGGCTGTCACAAGAGCACCCTTGCTCTACCTGTACTGTTTAGACAGCACAGTCATTTAAAGCCTCAGCTCAACACAAAGTGGTCAGAGTGGGTGGAGTACACTCTGAAACACACACACATGCAGCATACAACTGCTTTGAGCAAAACTTGGTTTTTACCTGCAACAGGATTCCAAGTAGTTCCAACAAGCACCCTTGCTTGCGTCCACCAAACTTAATTGGCAATCTCAACCTCACATCTGCTCTGTGCAAGGCCTCCACAGTGTTCAGGTCTCAGCTCAGACTATTTAAAAGGCTGAAAGCAAACAGGTGTTTGACCTGAGCTAATCAAGCCTGATTGAAGCTGAGTAAAAAAAATGCAGCTCAGCAGGCTGCTGGATTCAGCAGACTTGCAGCCAACCTAAACTCAAAAATTATGTTTAAAAACACTGAACCCCCTCAGGTACATAACAGTACCCCATACTCCCGGAGTACCCCCCACAGAACCCCCCGAGGGACAAGGTTGAATGCCTTCTCCAAGTCCACAAAGCACATGTAAACTGGTTGGGCAAACTCCCACGCACCCTCCAGGACCTGCTGAGGGTGTAGAGCTGGTCCAGTGTTCCACGACCAGGACGAAAACCACACTGCTCCTCCTGAATCCGAGGTTCGACTATCCGACGGACCCTCCTCTCCAGAACCCCTGAATAGACCTTACCAGGGAGGCTTAAGAGTGTGATCCCCCTATAGTTGGAACACACCCTACGGTCCCCCTTTTTGAATAGGGGAACCACCACCCCAGTCTGCCAATCCAAGGGAACTGCCCCCGATGTCCACGCGATATTGCAGAGTCGCGTAAGCCAACACAACCCCACAACATCCAGAGCCCTAAGGAACTCAGGACGAATCTCATCCACCCCGGAGCCTTGCCACCGCGGAGCTTTTTAACCACCTCGGTGACCTCAGCACCAGAGATTGGAGAGCCCGACCCAAAGTCCCCAGGCTCCGCTTCCTCAGTGGAAGACGTGCCAGTAGGATTGAGGAGGTCTTCGAAGTATTCTGCCCACCGACTCACAACATCCCGAGTTGAGGTCAACAGCACGCCATCCCCACCATAAATGGTGTTGGTCGCGTACCGCTTTCCCCCCCTGAGACGCCGGATGGTGGACCAGAATCGCCTCGAAGCCGTACGGAAGTCATTCTCCATGGCCTCTCCGAACTCCTCCCACGCCCGAGTTTTTGCCTCAGCAACCACCCGAGCCGCATGCCGCTTGGACTGCCGGTACCTATCAGCTGCTTCCGGGGTCCCACAGGCCAAAAAGGCCCAATAGGACTCCTTCTTCAGCCTGACAGCATCCCTCACTGCCGGTGTCCACCACCGGGTTCGAGGGTTGCCACCACGACAGGCACCAACAACCTTGCGGCCACAGCTCCGATAAGCTGCCTCGACAATAGAGGCGCGGAACATGGCCCACTCGGACTCAATGTCCCCCGACTCCCTCGGAACGTGTTCAAAGCTCTCCCGGAGGTGGGAGTTAAAGCTCCGTCTTACGGGAGACTCTGCCAGACGTTCCCAGCAGACCCTCACAATACGTTTGGGTCTGCCAGGTCTGACCGGCATCCTCCCCCACCATCGGAGCCAACTCACCACCAGGTAGTGGTCAGTTGACAGCTCCACCCCTCTTCACCCGAGTGTCCAAAACATGCGGCCACAGATCAGATGAGACAACAACAAAGTCGATCATCGAACTACGACCTAGGGTGTCCTGGTGCCAAGAACACATATGGACACCCTTATGCTTGAACATGGTGTTTGTTATGGATAATCCATGTCGAGCACAGAAGTCCAACAACAAAACACCACTCGGGTTCAGATCAAGGGGGCCGTTCCTCCCAACCACACCCCTCAAGGTCTCACTGTCATTGCCCACGTGAACGTTGAAGTCCCCCAGTAGAACAAGGGAGTCCCCAGGAGGCGCTCTCTCAAATACCCCCTCCAAGGACTCCAAAAAGGGTGGGTAATCTGAGCTGCCCTTTGGCGCATAGGCACAAACAACAGTCAGAGCCCGTCCCCTCACACGTAGGCAGAAGGAGGCTACCCTCTCGTTCACCGGGGTGAACCCCAACGTACAGGCACCAAGATGGGGGGCAACAAGTATGCCCACTCCTGCTCGGCGCCTCTCACCAGGGGCAACTCCAGAGTGGAAGAGTGTCCAACCCCTCTCAAGGAAACTGGTTCCAGAGCCAGAGCCATGTGTTGAGGTGAGTCCGACTATTTCTAGCCAGAACCTCTCAACCTCACACACTAGCTCAGGCTCCTTCCCCACCAGAGAGGTGACATTCCACGTCCCAATGGCCAGCTTCTGTAGCCGAGGATCAGACCGCCAGGGTCCCCGCCCTCAGCCACCACCCATCCCACATTGCACCCGACCCCTTTGGCCCCTCACACAGGTGGTGAGCCCATGGGAAGGGGGACTCACGTCTCCTTTTTGGGCTGTGCCCGGCCAAGCTCCATGGGTAAAAGCCTGGCCACCAGGCGCTCACCAGGGTGCCCCACCTCCGGGCCTGGCTCCAGAGTGTGGCCACGGTGACCCGCGTCCAGGCGAGGGAACATTTAGTCCATTTATTGTACTCGTTATAAGGGGTCTTTGCAAACCTACATCTTTTTAATTGTAAAAACTTTGATTGAGTATCCTACAAAGTATGAAGTAATAAAGTATAAAATAAATAATAATAATAATAAATAATAAAATAGTATGTGTCATTGATTCCTGGGGCGCTTGGAAGGTGATGCGTCTTTCTCTGCTGTCCATCGAGGATGTCGAAGACGTATATATAATTGGATTTATGATAACAGCTTTCCTGCTTTTTGGAATCGTCTGTTTCCTGGTTTATCAACAAACAAGGAAGTTGTCGGCAACAAATTTGGCCCTGGTCAGGCTGCCCGCCTTATGTGATGGTTGGTTTCATGCCTCGAGCACCCATACTCAATTGCTTTACAAATTGAACTGCAAATCGGATGTGATTTGTGGGGATCTCAGGCCACTTGTGACCCCTAGGATTCACTGGTAGATAGATTAGCTCTTGGGGAATACTCTCAGGCACAGCCAGCTGTATGTCCACTTAATTTGGATGTTTGGTATTCTTGAGGACCAGCAAAGACTCAATGCGGACATAAATCAGTAAAGTTCTGCCTATTCTCGAAACAAATGTTGTTTATCTGAATTTGGTTCCCCGGCTTGGCCACCGACAGGCTACCTTATCTCAATTCACTTGGAGGCCCTGTAAATTCGATGCTCTGCCCCTTCCCCTCCCGCTGAGGAAGTCTGCGGACCTATCAGAGGGACTCGGCTGAATAAACATGGTTTCATCGTTTCAGGATTCTTGGATTCTCTCTGGCGCTGTCCTAGGTAGACCTCGGCACCCCTCGAGAGTGTTCATGGATCTCACCAGAGGGAACTGCCTGATTGTCAGAGTCAGAGTCAGAGTCAGAGAGAATTTATTGTCATTTGCACCGCATGTAGTACATGTGTTGAAAACGAGATTATGTACACAGGGTCCCAGTTACATCCAACAACAAATGCAAGAGAAATACAATAATAACATCTAGGATTAACTAAGAGAGACATCACATCAGCTAGTAATACACTAAGCCCTAATGTAGTAGAAAAACATCATTATAAACAGCAGCACGAACATGAGCAGATGGTCACAGATGAACGCAGCAACAAGAAACAGATCAGTACAGTATCAGTATGATGTGACATTTTGCAGTGTTTATTCTTATTATTTATTTATTCATGAGTCTGACAGCCTCAGGGTAGAAGCTGTTTCTCAGTCTAGTGGTTCTACATTTGATGCTCCTCAACCTCCGTCCCGAGGGGAGTGGTGCAAAGAGTGAGTGTGCTGGGTGAGTGAGGTCTTTCATGATGCAGGTGGCTCTTTTTCTGCATCTGGAGGTGTAAATGTCTGTGATGGTGGGGAGACTGACTCCCACAGACTTCTGTGCAGCCTTCACCACTCTCTGTAGAGCTTTCCTCTCTGCAACTGTGCAGCCTCCATGCCACACGTTGATGCTGGAGCACAGGACGCTCTCCACTGCACACCTGTAGAACGAGGTGAGGACTGGGCTTCTCAGACCGGCTCGTCTCAGCCGTCTGAGGAAGTAGAGTCTCTGATGACCTTTCTTGATCAGGCTGGTGGTGTTATTGCTCCAGCTGAGGTTATCATTCAAGTGTACACCCAGGTATTTGTAGCTGGAGACCACCTCCACCGCAGATCCACCTATATACAGTGGGGTGTGGGTGTGTTTGTTCCTTCTGAAGTCCACAATCATCTCCTTCGTCTTCTTCACATTCATGTGAAGGTTGTTCTCTTTGCACCAGCTCTCCAGATGTTCCACCTCCTGTCTGTAGCTGGATTCATCATTATCTGTGATGCATCCCACCACAGCTGTATCATCTGCAAACTTAACAATATGACAGCCTGGATGTGTGGCTGTACAATCATATGTGAGCAGAGTGAACAGAAGAGGGCTCAGCACACATCCCTGAGGAGAGCCAGTGCTGAGGGTGATGGTGGAGGAGGAGAAGTTGTGGATCTTCACGGACTGTGGTCTGTCTGTTAAGAAGTCTAAGACCCAGTTACAAATAGAGGGGCTTAGTCCAAGTGTGGATAGTTTGTCTATCAGAGTTTGGGGGATCATGGTGTTGAAGGCAGATGTGAAGTCCACAAAGAGCAGACGCACGTATGAGTCCTTCTGATCCAGGTGGGTGAGAGCAGTGTGGACCACGGAGGAGATGGCGTCCTCTGTTGATCGGTTCTCACGATATGCATATTGATGAGGGTCCTCGTTGATGTTGACGGCTGTCTTGATGTGGGACATGACCAGTTTCTCAAAACATTTAGCGACTATCGGGGTGAGGGCCACCGGTCTATAGTCATTCAGACCAGTCACTGTGGAGCTTTTTGGGACTGGGATGATGGTGGCGGTCTTCAGGCAGGTGGGAACTGACTCCAGTGCAAGTGAGGTGGTGAAGATGTCAGCCAGCACCTCACAGAGCTGGTCCGCACATTCCTTCAGAACTTTCCCTGGGATGTTGTCTGGACCCGTAGCTTTATGAGGGTTGATCCTTCTGAGACTGCCTCTCACTTCTGCTGCGGTCACTTTGAGGTGCTCCTCGTCTGGTGATGAGGTGAGTCTGGTGCTAGTTGGTCTGTTTGGATCATCAAAACGTGCATAAAACTTATTGAGGGCATCAGGCAGGGATGGGTCCCTGGGGCATTGTTTGCTTTTGCCCTTGTAGTCTGTTAAGCATTTGATGCCCTGCCACATGCTCCTTGGATCATGTGAGGTGAACTGTCCCTCGATCCTCTGTGCATACGCGGCTTTGGCCTTCTTTATGCCATCATCCAGTTCTCTCCTGCACTTTCTCAACTCCTCAGTGTCTTTAGACTTGAATGCAGTGTCCCTGGCTGCCAGCAGGGTGCGGACATCTTTATTTAGCCAGGGTTTTTGATTGGGGTAAAATTTAACACACTTTCTTATGGATACATTTTCAGCACATGTACTGATGTAACCCAGGACAGAGGAAGCATAAAGCTCCAGGTCAATTGAATTTCCATTCGTAGCTGCCTCTTTGAAGACAGACCAGTTTGTGTTTTCAAAGCAGTCCCTCAGCATGTGCCATTCTTATCAGAACTCCTACTGTGCCTCTGGAGTGTCCTTGGACATGCTCACCGCCCTTGTAGTCTCCCCTCCCCTGCGGAATATCTGCATCACTGTGTGCCCATGTGCTGGCTGTTTTTTCAATATCATGCTCTCTCTCCTCGGCCAAGGAAAGAGAGTTTGATAGGATTTTTTTTGCCTCCAAATCCTATACATGTGTCACTTTCATTACTTTTTGTCTGTCTAAACAGGTCTCACTCGTAAATGAGTGTTCGAGGCTCAATGTGATTTATCTGTGTAAATAAAGGTTGAATAAAAAAATGGTTGTGTTGCGGAAGTCCCCGTCAAAATTTCTCCAGGAACTTTCTAATAATAATTCAGTTTAAGATGGCCACCACAGCCAACACACTTTAGGAAACATAAGACTTGTTATAATTCAGTCACTTTCATGGGTTTTGTGCCAACATTACTTTGGTTGTAGCTGAGAGTCATTTACAATACACACTACAAGTGCAACTTAATGCAAGAGGTCTTTGCTTAAAACTTTAGGATTAACCATTCAAATCAGCTCAGTTTGTCTGTTAGCAAAATATCTCATGAACAACTGAATGGATTTTTATTACACTTTGAGAATGTAATCACTGGATGTACCGGGATGTTCAGGGGTCTCTCTTGTAAATGAGTCCCTGAAGCTCATTGGGATTAACCTGTATAAATAAAGGTTGAATGAACTTCTACAAATGATTGGCTTCTAGAGTCAAACAAATTGAAGATGGTCGCCAAGATGTGGTAGCAACTGAGAGTCATTCACAACTCAAAGTCTGAGGGTGACATCTTCCAGTATTATTTGAAGGTTCATGGTTAACAAAGAACTCCAGCTCTCCCAGTTCTCATCATAAGAATGTCTAAAACTGTAGCAGGAAAAGTGGCCCTGGATATATATTACTTTAAACAATCTTTATTTGTGTGAAAGTCTTCATTAAAGTTCAGAGCATTATTCTCGTAATACGTCAGCAAATGTATATAGCTTGTGTTCTCTTCATGCATTTTGTCATTTTTTTCCACTAACTGAACCACAAAAGCTTTGAGTGGAAAAACGAGCCAATGGTCTGTTGCCTCATCAAATCCCACTTGGCTCGCTGAGCAGAAAGAATCAAAGTCTGCAGCAGAGGCCCTGGAATGGGACAGAATGCCTCCGTGATATTACAGTCTCTCAGAAGTGGAAGGAAACATGGTTTTCTTTTTCTTCTTTTATTTAACAAACATAAGGCTGAAAGCTGGATCATGCATTTGTGTTCACCCCATAAGTGAATATTTTGTAAAAAAAAACCACCTTTTGCTGAAAATCAAAAGGTTTCATAAGTTTTTATTTTCATTTTTACCTGTTATGACAAAGAACAGCTCCAACAGAAGTGTGGTGTGCATGTCTACTTTGAATTGAACACTGAACTATGCAGGCAGATTTGAGTCATTCTCATATTTGTGAAGAAATCATCTAATCAAAACTAGCCCACTTTAATGTAAATAAAACATGAATGTGGAGCTTAGCAACTTTTTGGCAACAAGTCCTATCAGCTCGATGCTAACTGACCCAAAAATGAAAACATCCATCCATTCATCCATCCATTATCTTCCACTTGTTCTGGACTCAGGTCTTGGGGCAGCAGCTTGAGCAGGAAGGTATAGACATCTCTTTCCACAGCCACCTCTTCCAGCTCTTCTGGTAGGACTTCAAGGTGTTCCCAGCCCAACCAAAATACGTAGTCTCTCCAGCATGTCGTGGGTTTTCCCCGGGGTCTCCTCTCACTCGGACATGCCCGAAGCACCTCCCAGGGAGCATCCTTACTAGATGCTCGAACCACCTCAACTGGCTCTCTCACTGTGGAGGAGCATCGGTTCTACTTTGAGTCTCTCCCAGAAAACTGAACTTCTTACCCTATCTCTAAGGGAGAGTCTAGCTACCCTGTGGAGGAAACTCATTTCAACCACCTGTATCCACCATCTCGTTCTTTTGGTCACTACCCAGAGTTCATGGCCATAGGTGAGGGTAGGAATGTAGACTGACCAGTAAACAGAGAGCTTTGTCTTACAGCTCAACTCCCTCTTCACCACAGCAGAATGGCTCAAAGTCTGCAATACTGCAGATGCTGCACCAATCCATCTGTCAATCTCACGCTCCATTCTTCCCTCACTCGTGAACAAAACCCCGAAATACTTGAACTCCTCCACTTGAGGCAGATTCTCACCCTCGACCTGAATAGAGCAATCCACCTTTTCCGACTGAGGGCCATGGCCTCAGATATAGAGGTACTGATTCTTATTTCATCCGCTTCACATTTGGCTATGAACTGCTTCAGTGAGAGCCAGAGATAACAGCATGATGATGCCAACAGGACCACATCATCTGCAAATAGCAGAGAATAAATCTTGAGGCCACCGAACCGGACTCCCTCCGCCCCCTGGCTGCACCGATAAATTTTGTCCATTAAAGTTATGAACAGAATTGTGACAAAAGGCAGCCCTGGCGGAGTCCAACTTCCACCCTGAAGGGGTCCAGCTTACAATCGGCAATGCGAACCAAACTCTTGCACCGCTTGTTTAGGGGCTGAACAGTATGTAACAATGGGCCCTCAATCCCATACTCACAGAGCACCCCACACAGTGTACCCCGAGGAACATATTGCAGTTCTGACAATAAAGTTGACTTTGACTTTGATGGTTGAATGTCTTCTCCAAGTCTACAAAACACATGCAAACTGGATGGGCAAACTCCCATGACCCCTCGAGGAGCCTAGTGAGGGTAAAGAGCTGGTCCAGTGTTCCATGGTCAGGACAAAACCTCTTGGATCTGAAATTCAGCGATCTGATTTGCTTCTCCAGTACCCCTGAATAGATCTTACCAGTGAGGCTAAGGAGAATGATGCCTCTATGATTGGAGCACACCCTCCAGTCCCTCTTTCTGAAGAAGGGAACCACCACCCCAGTCTGCCAGTCCAGTGGCATTGCCCCCGATGTCCATGCAATGTTGCAAAGGCGTGTCAACCAAGACAACCCCACAACATTCAGAGCCTTAAGGAAATCAGGGTGAATCTCATCCACCCCTGGAGCCCTGCCACTGTATAGCTTTTAACTACCTTGGCGACCTCAGCCATGGTTATGGAGAGACCAACCCTAAAGTCCCCCACCCAGCTTTCTCCATCGTAGACATACTGGTGGGACTGAGAAGGTCCGAGAAGTATCCCTTCCACCTCCCGACGACATCACTGGTTGAGGTCAACAGCACCCCACCTTCACTGAACACAGTGCTAGTAAAGAGCTGCTTTCCCCTCCTCAACCGCTTGATGGTTTGCCAGAATCTCCTCAGAGTCGATCGAGAGTCGTTATCCAGGGTCGCACCAAACTCCTCCCACATCTGAGCTTTTGCCTGGGCAACAGCCAAGGCTGTGGGCCGCTTGGCCCTTCAGTACTCCTCAGCTGCCTCCATAGTCCCACCAGCCAACAAGGCCTAATAGGACTTCTTCTTCAGCTTGACAGCCTACCTAACTTGGGGTGTCCACCACCAATTTCGAGGATGGCCACCTCGAGAAGCACCGACAACCTTGCAACCACAGTTCAAGGCAGCTACCTCAATAATTGAGGCACGGAACATGGCCCACTCAGACTCAGTGTCCTCTGCCTCAGCTGGGCTGTAGCTAAAGCTCTCCTGGAGGTGTGAGTTAAAGATCTTTCTGATGGGTTCTTCTGCCAGGCACTCCCAGCATACCCTCACTAATCATTTGGTTCTACCGGGTCTGACCGGCATCTATCTTCCCCCGCCATCTGACCCATCTAACCAACAAGGGACATCGGCATACCGCTTGTCAGGTGATGAACTGATCAGTGCTCCATGAGATATTGTTTTATAGCCTAACTCTGCTTTAAACTTGAACAACTTTTTATTCCTGACCATGCTGGTGTGTTCGTTAGTCTTCATGATGCTGTTGATCACTCGTTCTGCAACCTCTTAGGCCTTCACAGAACAGCTGGATTTAAACTGAGATTACATTACATACATGTGAACTCTATTTAGTAATTAGATGATAGGTAATTGCTCAGGAATTTAGTTCAGGGTATTAAAGAGGATAAATGAGCACCACCACCACCGCAATTTTTATTTTTTGTAAAATAATTTGAAAACAATGTATCACTTTCCTTCCACTTCACAATTATCTGCTACTTTCTGTTGGTCTATCACAAAAATCCTAACAAAATTGTATGAATTTTGTGATTGTAATGCAACAAAACATGGAAAAGTTCAGAGAGTGTTTATCCCTCCCAGACCATCAGGTGATTGTAGTTATGAAAGAGTTTGTTATGCAACTCGAAGAATCTTGCTCACCAGGCTCTCTGTCCTCCTCAACAAAGGCCTTCATTCAGTCAGACGCCAATAAGCACTGTTCCAGGGTGGGCTGCTAAAAGTCCCACCAGTGACCAAGGTTTCCAACATAAGGAGATGGGTTTAGTCCATTTGTATTACATATCATTTACCTTTTAAATATACAAGTTGTAGACAGATTTAAAGATTAATTTTAATATCTGCTAAGCACCATTCATTAGTAATTTCTGTTCTGTAGATAGCATTACTGTAAATGTTCATTTTCTTTCTTTTTGTTTATACTATAGCACTAAGTCACAACAGAAGTCGTCTCAGGGCACTGAACAGAAACATTCATATACATTAAAAATGCTGATTAATAAAAGTTCTCTATCTAAAGAAGCAGCAGATTGTGTTGAATCTTCACTTCGTCGCAGTCTCCCATCCTGAGCAAGCACAAAGGAGACAGTGGAAAGGAAAAACTCACTTTTAACAATAATAAAACTCCAGCAGAAACAGGCTCAGGATGAGCGAACAACTGCTTCGACCGGCTCGCATAAAGAAAAAAATTATTTCTTGCGATTTCTTCTACATGTTGGCGAAAGTCTGTTTTTATTCATTCAACCTTTATTTGTACAGGCTAGTCTCATTGAGGGACTCAGTTTACAAGAGGGACCTGTTCCAGACTAGCCTGGCCCTCGCCTTCCTGCACAGCTCTGCTCAATTCTCATTTCCCTTCACTGCTCAGTCTGGGATTTCTCCCATAGACAACGATATCTCTGGCTGATTTTTGACCGGACCAATCAGAGAACAGAAGGGGCGGAGTTTTTGGCCCCTAACCCACGCCCCCACCTGTCCCAGCTCGCAGCCAGCGAGCAGCCGCATGTTCTCATTCAAAGCGATGCAAAGCGATGCAGGACTGTTTTATATGTGACACAAATGTATTAAATTCCCCTTCTTAATCCCTTATCTGGAGTTTTCTTTTGTTTTTTTGGCCAAAAGTCAAGTGATCGCTCCCTCCTCCCACCTCCTCCTCCTCCTCCTCTCTATCCGCTGAGTGCAAAGAATAAGGAAATGACTGAGGTTGTCACGAGAGAAAAAAACTCGGGTTTTACGTTGCTGCCCGAGTCCCTGCATATTTTCTGGTCTTCTGGTGTGCTGGACCAGCGCTACATGGTTTTATTTTATATTTTTCAAACGTTTTATTAACATATAAACACAGAATATGCAGGCAGCGAGAGAAAATGCAGCAGGAGGCGGAGCTGATGTCAAGTTCGGCAGAGCACAGAGGGGGAGGGAGCAGAATGCTTTTCCTGTTCAAAATTTTTCTAAGATCCAATGGTTTTGTTCCTCAGCAGAGGCCACGCCTCCAGCAAGAATCGTTTCTCTATGGAGAAAGTCCAGACCCTAGTATGAAGCGAAGTGAAGGACAAGGGTCTGGTTTTAACCAGGCTAGTTCCAGACAGGACATAACATGTAATTCTACATGTGGGAGAAAGTCTGTGATCTAATGAGACTAAAGACTGTGTTTTGGCAATGGCCATCAAGGGCAGCATGATTCACAGGTCTCTCTTGGAAATGAGTCCTCGGGGCTCAATGAGACCAACCTGTATAAATAAAGGTTGAATGAATGATGTCTGGGTGCCGAGACCGTCGCAGACTGCCTGAAGGCAGCCACCTGTTATTATCCATCTGAAGAGGCTCCTGCTCTTCCTTCAACTTTAATGTGGCCCAAACTGCTGTTCTAGAACTGCGCCGCTCAAGGTGGCTGCACGTTGGAGTAGCTCTCTTCATTTTGAGATTGTCCTTTTGAAAACTTTAATCCCTCGTTTTTTCTGTACACTGTATTTAAATTTCTTTTTTCGGATGATTGCTTCCTCTGGTATTGTATGATTGCAGCTGGAAGGATTTTTACTGAAACCTTTTTTTACTTGTGGACATTTCTTATGATGTGTAACCATGGCAACAAGGTGGGTTTGTTTTACCCAGAGCCGTATATATAGAGAGTTCTGACACTCTTTGAAGTCGCCAACTGGCAGTCAATCGTTCCAAACAACGGCCATGGAAACCTTGTGGAGCTGCGCCCTCTGGCGGCAACGGAGCGCTACTGCAGGCAGAGTCAGACTGTTAAACAGAGCATGGAACAAATCGCCCCCTCCATGACCCACGTGACTTCCGCATTCCATTCTTACAACGGATCTCTATGGAAGTGTCGCAACTCTCACTTTATATGGCTCTGGTTTTACCACTGGAAGCTGCTGATTAACATGTCAAAGCTCAAATATTACCTCAAATACAGCCCCGGATCCCAAATGAGTTGAAAAGGAGGTGACGTGGATGCATTCCCCTCTACCTGGAGACGGTGCTTGTGTGCCTGACCACCGAGATGGAGGTAGCGGGAAATGCAGTTCGTGACTGTGGGAGGACCGAGATCATCCACCGGAACTGGCAGTTAAGTCTGCGGTGACGAGGACATCGGCAGGCTGCTGGGAGAAATGGCCATCGCTCAGGGAGGAGTTCTGCCCAGCATTCAAGCAGTCCTGCTGCCCAAGAGGACCGAGAGGTCTGCTGGGTTTGGGTGGACAGCATCTGCAACCAGTTTCTTCAGATCTGCTGTGGAACGGACTACTACAAGAGATCCTTCCTGCCCACAGCCATCAGCATCTATAACAACTCGAATGAAACCAGGATGATGAGCTACAACAACAATTAATTTGCCTATGGGATTAATAAAGTATTTTTGGACTGAATTGAATTTGAATTGAAACTGCAACGTGTCCCTCCACAAATGTTATGTCAAAATGACCGGCTTGGATCCGTGATGTGTGCTATTACCCGATACTTTTATTGGCATTTTGAGTTAGCATGGCAACGTAATTTGCAAACAAAGACAATTTTTCTCATTGATGCAAACTATAAATCAGCCATTATTAGAGATAAGCTGAAATGTGTGTGGTGGTAGCTGAGGACTGTGCCCAGTGCCACCATAGCAGTGGTCAAGACCAGTTTTTATCACCTCAGACAGCTGGCTAAGGTAAAGCCCATCCTTACACAACAGCAGCTGGAAACAGTAATCCATGCCTTCATCACCTCTCGGCTGGATTACTGTAACGCTCTTTACCTTGGAGTCAGCCAGTCCTCCCTCAGACGTCTCCAGTTGGTCCAGAACGCTGCTGCTCGCCTTCTAACTGGAGTTCATAAGAGGGAGCACATCACCCCCACTCTGGCTTCACTCCACTGGCTGCCTGTTCATTTTAGAGTTCATTTTAAGATTCTTTTATTTGTTTTTAAAAGTTTAAATGGTCTTGCCCCATCCTACCTCTCTGAGCTGCTTCACCCATACTCTCCTGCTCGGTGCCTCAGATCAGCTGATCAGCTGCTCCTGGAGGTGCCGAGGTCCAAATGGAGGCTCAGAGAAGACAGAGCTTTGTCTGTCACCGCTCCAATACAGTACTGTGGAAGATCTCCCTGTTCTCATCAGACGAGCTCCTTCACTGTCCAGTTTGAAAACTCTTGTGAACAGCACTTTGTTGCAGCTGCGGTTGTTTTAAAGGGCTATAAGTTCAGGTTCTTTATTGTCATTTGCACCACATGTAGTAAATGAGGTGGAACAAAACTGTGTACACAGGGTCCCAGTTACATCCAACAAAAGTGTAATATGTAAAGAAAAACAGTAATAAGATAAGAACTAAGAATACACTAAGCACCAATAGAACAAAAAACAATCCACTGACATTGTTATTGTTATATGCCAATATTGTTTATTTAACAATAAAGTATATATATATATTATTATTATTATTATTATTATAAATGCTGAATTATAAAAAAATTGAAGATGGCCATCAAAGCTACATTTAAATGTATTTAACTCAGCTATTTTTACACATATGGAGCTGAAATTTGGTGAGGTTATAGCTGAGAACATTCCCCATCACACACTGAATCCAAATCAAAAATCCAAGATGGCCACCATAGCTTATAAGAAAGAATACTATAAATCATTGATTTTTTTTTTTTTTTTGCCATATTGCGCTGAAATTTGATACGGTGGTAGCTGAGAGTGAACCCCAACACATAATGCTGTAAAATCAAAAATTTAAAATAGCCACCACGTGGCAGTCCCCGTCAAAGTTTCTCCAGGAACATTCTAGTTCTGAGAACATCATTCCTTCAGTGAAGCATGGTGGTAGGAGTATTATGCTGTGGGGATGTTTGCATCAGCAAAGACTGTGAATCTTGTGCCTTAAATGAAGGATAGATGGTCAAAAATACAGAGAAATAGATTTATTCAGGGGGTGTATACATATGCACACAGTTTGTCATCTCTTTCTCTGTCTGTCCCTTCAAGGACCCAGACCCACAGACCCACCACCAACCCCAACCCATCCAGGTTTGCCCAGAAGTTTGGAGGGACGGAGAAATGTGCTCGTTGTGGAGACTCTGTGTACGCAGCTGAGAAAATCATGGGGGCGGGCAAGGTGAGGACTTGATCCAGAGACTACTTTTATCACAATATCTGGTTAAACTAATTATATGAACCAGAAACTACACCATGATCTGTTTTAAAGCTTTCTGAATGCTTTTTACAATCTGAACTACTTTAACATACTTTGCCCTGTTTTAACCACTCGTACAACAAAATGTTCAGCTCATTCAGATGGCTGCTATGACTGTTGGTTGAAGGATGAATTTGGTCTTCAAAGTTAAACCTGCCTCACTTTTTTGTGCAATGATGATGATTTCTGACTGAAAACGTGAACCTGAAACTGACTGTGTTTTTTATATTTATTAGGTTAATGTGTTGAAGGGTCTACAGACCATGTCTGGTTCAGCTGTGCGTGAAGTGAAAGGAAACCCACTACTGTAGTTGTGTGAATAGTTTTTTATTGTCTTGCTTTAGGCTGAAAGCTGAATTGTTTCTAAAGTTGTGGCATCATTTTTATGGAGAGGTTTTTCAGCTAGTACACCCCTGAAGACCTAGCTGTGAAATATACAGTTCACCTTTGACTTATTCACAACAGACCTGACATTCTTGCTACTAAAAGACAAAGAGGGCAAAGGGGAGATAAGGATGAGAGGACATTGAGGTATTTGGAGTGAGGACAGAGTGATATGGAGAAGGATGACTAGCTGTGGTGACCCCTGAAGAGGGGAATTTTTTTTTAACATGTTCTTGCACCTTGTAGTTTGTTTTTCATATTTAACACTAACAACAAGGCCTGTTGCGATAAACAATAAATCAATTAATCACATGATAAATGAAAATTAACAACCTCATTTTCATTTATCGGCTTCATCGTTTCTTCATCTCTCTCTTTCTGAAGGCACTTTAACCATACAAAATCGTATTTTTGGATCGCTAAAAGCAGCTAAGCTACGAGCTAAGCTAACAGGCCGACCTCGGGGGAAAACCTCTGTCGTGTCAAAGCTCCAAAATTCCCGGTTGAAACCTGTGCCTTGGTGTAAAAAGTTGTTTTTCTCTGAAAAAACAAAGCTGAGAACTTGTTTACGGATTTTTTTATTAAAAGCTTTGTGTGAAAAATGCTAAAGAGCTCAAAACACATTGAGCGTCCGCCATTTTGAGAACCGAAAAACGGGAAGGAGAGACGGCCCGTGTCACATCAAGAGGCCTCCCTCCCATTTTTCTTAAGCCGGGTTCCCACCGAACGCGTCTTGAGCAGAAAAAACGCTCCCAACGTGCGGTGTTGGCTGCTTGTCAACAGATGTCTGTTCGCACCGAACACATCTGAAGATGCGCAGTGGGAGGAGCGTCTTGGTCCTTTTCCGGTCGTTTTTTTTTTTTTTTTTCGGTCTCTGAAATGAGAAATAAATAATAATTTTTTTTTTTTTAATCGGTTTTCCACAAACGGCGACAATAAGTTTCTCCTCCATATTTACCCGCGAAACGGCGGCGGTGTTTTTCGTCCATTCTTTTAATGCGTCACGCGGTGTCCACCTACTTCGGTCCCATCGTCGTTGCGTCATCACATAGCAGAGTCTCTCCCGATTGGTTGCTGCGACGCGGCGAGCAGCTGAAGTAGGTCAAAGTTCGATTTGTTGAACTCGGGCAACGGCTGCCGTTATCGCGCCACGTGCGCGGAAAAGAACTGCCGCGCCCTGCCGTGCTGCTCGAACTGCTCAAAACGCGCCGCATCACGCTGCGCCGCTCCTCGATGCTCGGCCACATAGACTTTGCATGTAAACTGGCTGCTTCGGCTGCTCGAAACGCGTTTGGTGTGTAGCCGGCATACGAGACACACCGCTTACTCCCTCACTATCCATCCTTCGGTTCAGACAGTCTTATACTGCCATCCAGTGGTCAAAAAAGGTACTACACCCAAAAATTTACCAAAATTTCTTCTTAAATTTGACAATAATTACTAATTATTGTCAAATTTCAAACAATATTATCGTTTATCGCAATAAATTCTGAGACAATCGCCCAGCAAAATGTGTTATCGTCACAGGCCTACTAACAACTAAATGCAATCATTCCACATGGACTAACTTTAAATAACTCATCAACATATAATTCCTATTTTAATAAACTGTCATTATAGCTTTTGTGTGAAATCCACCCCCTTACCCAGAAAGTGTTGGTTTGGTCAGATCCTCCAGGAACCACATGGGTGGAACTGGACTAATGCACGTGGTCCACATGCAGGAGGTTTGGTGTGGTCCCTGCAAATGACAGAACACAACGTTTCCAGCTGAAGCAGCTCCATAAGAGCCGCCGGCTCACACGTTAGCGTGCAGATCAGATCACTTCTGACTTCTGTGGGATTCGGCAGGATCAGGGTGGAAAAGAAAAAGGTTGCAGCGTTTCATCGCATTTGTGAAAAAGAAAATAAGTGTGCAAAAAAGAGGGGAGGATTTTTCTCATTTAAAATGGGTGTGGACTGTACATCTTAGCTGACGGCATGTGGATTCACTAATGAGCTGATTCATAGCAGATGATGTCAGAAGAAGCAGAGCTGTTGAGGTTGATCCTGCTGAGAAGGGAAGGAGCCACTTACTGGTGAAACGCTAACCTATAATTTAATGTAATGAAGACATTCAGAGCTGTCCCGGGCCGGGTGGAAACTTTTATTTATTGATTTCTTATGTGTTACTTGAAACACAAGTTTTACTGGATCAAAAAACATCTGCAGTTATGAATCAATATGTTTCATTTGGTCATAACAGTGCTCAGACCTAAAAATGTGTGGTTTAAAAAATGTGGCTTTAACGTGATGAAGTCAGAGAGAACAAAAGACTTAACATTCCTTGACAGAATGCATGTCGCCCGCTTCATGCCAGAGTTCAGATTGGCTTCAGAAGGGAGGAAAAAAGAAGCTGCAGCGATTTTAGTCAGGCGTTAAAAGTAACAGGATGTGGTCCCATGTGAGATCTTGCAGGATCTGTTTACACTTGGACTGTGTGTTTTGAATGACTCTCAGCTACTACCACCTCAAGTTTGAACTCAATATCTATTAATCAGGCCGAGTTATCGCAATTTTTGTGTTGTTCAAGCTCTGCTGGCTTTGGCGCACGTCTTGAATTGTGTCGAGTCCAAAAGTTAGTCAGTTGTAGATATCAACCCAAAATAACTTTCTGGAAATTTTCATTAAAATCTGTTCAGTTGGCTGTGAGATATTTGGCTAACAAACAGACATATACATGCACATAGGCATAACACATACAGTATTATTCTTTGTTTGTCTTTTAATAAACTGCTATCAGTTTCTGCATTAGAATAAAAATCTTTGCATTTCTTTTCTCAGCCGTGGCATAAGAACTGTTTCCGCTGTGCAAAATGTGGGAGGAGCCTGGAGTCGACCACTCAGACCGAGAAAGATGGAGAAATCTACTGCAAAGGTGACATGAAATTACTAAATAAGACTGAACTGTTAACATAACTTCTAAAGTTAAAATAAGCTAAACAAAAGCCAAAAAAACAGTTGCTAAAATCTAAAATGATCAAAGCCAATGCTAAAAGCTAAATAAGGCAAACGTGATGTTACAAGCTACAGTATTTGTTAAAGAATGAACTGTTAACTGTTAATGTTAAGACAAGCATAACAAAAGCTATAAAACAGTAGCTAATAGCTAAAATTAGCAAACCCATTGCTAAAAGCTAAAAAAAGTGCTAATCTGTAGCCAAGAACTATCAGCAAAACAGTAGATAAAAGATAAACTTAGCAAGACAAGCTAAAAACTGGAATTGGCAAAAACAGCTCAAAACATTCATTCAACCTTTATTTAGGCAGGTTAATCCCATTGAGCCTCGAGGACTCATTTACAAGAGAGACCTGGACAGAAAACAGAAATGAGCAAGATAGTAACTTGTATATAGTAACTATATACCGGTATGTATGTATGTATGTATGTATGTATGTATGTATGTATGTATGTATGTATGTATGTATGTATGTATGTATGTATGTATGTATGTATGTATGTATGTATGTATGTATGTATGTATGTATGTATGTATGTATGTATGTATGTATGTATGTATGTATGTATGTATGTATGTATGTATGTATGTATGTATGTATGTATGTATGTATGTATGTATGTATGTATGTATGTATGTATGTATGTATATATATGTATGTATGTATGTATATCAGAGTCAGAGTCAGAGTCAGAGAGAATTTATTGTCATTTGCACCGCATGTAGTACATGTGTTGAAAACGAGATTATGTACACAGGGTCCCAGTTACATCCAACAACAAATGCAAGAGAAATACAATAATAACATCTAGGATTAACTAAGAGAGACATCACATCAGCTAGTAATACACTAAGCCCTAATGTAGTAGAAAAACATCATTATAAACAGCAGCACGAACATGAGCAGATGGTCACAGATGAACGCAGCAACAAGAAACAGATCAGTATCAGTATGATGTGACATTTTGCAGTGTTTATTCTTATTATTTATTTATTCATGAGTCTGACAGCCTCAGGGTAGAAGCTGTTTCTCAGTCTAGTGGTTCTACATTTGATGCTCCTCAACCTCCGTCCCGAGGGGAGTGGTGCAAAGAGTGAGTGTGCTGGGTGAGTGAGGTCTTTCATGATGCAGGTGGCTCTTTTTCTGCATCTGGAGGTGTAAATGTCTGTGATGGTGGGGAGACTGACTCCCACAGACTTCTGTGCAGCCTTCACCACTCTCTGTAGAGCTTTTCTCTCTGCAACTGTGCAGCCTCCATGCCACACGTTGATGCTGGAGCACAGGACGCTCTCCACTGCACACCTGTAGAACGAGGTGAGGACTGGGCTTCTCAGACCGGCTCGTCTCAGCCGTCTGAGGAAGTAGAGTCTCTGATGACCTTTCTTGATCAGGCTGGTGGTGTTATTGCTCCAGCTGAGGTTATCATTCATGTGTACACCCAGGTATTTGTAGCTGGAGACCACCTCCACCGCAGATCCACCTATATACAGTGGGGTGTGGGTGTGTTTGTTCCTTCTGAAGTCCACAATCATCTCCTTCGTCTTCTTCACATTCATGTGAAGGTTGTTCTCTTTGCACCAGCTCTCCAGATGTTCCACCTCCTGTCTGTAGCTGGATTCATCATTATCTGTGATGCATCCCACCACAGCTGTATCATCTGCAAACTTAACAATATGACAGCCTGGATGTGTGGCTGTACAATCATATGTGAGCAGAGTGAACAGAAGAGGGCTCAGCACACATCCCTGAGGAGAGCCAGTGCTGAGGGTGATGGTGGAGGAGGAGAAGTTGTGATTTTATATATATATGTATATAT
>JBBPBX010002927.1:31311-58465 GCA_038048925.1 Garcialebias charrua
AAACACTGCAAAATACATCATACTGATACTGTACTGATCTGTTTCTTGTTGCTGCGTTCATCTGTGACCATCTGCTCATGTTCGTGCTGCTGTTTATAATGATGTTTTTCTACTACATTAGGGCTTAGTGTATTACTAGCTGATGTGATGTCTCTCTTAGTTAATCCTAGATGTTATTATTGTTTTCTCTTGCATTTGTTGTTGGATGTAACTGGGACCCTGTGTACATAATCTCGTTTTCAACACATGTACTACATGCGGTGCAAATGACAATAAATTCTCTCTGACTCTCTGACTCTCTGAGAACGAAAGCCGAGTGTAGCAGCGGCTCCGTATACGCGCGTATACGTCCGTATACGCGCGTATACGGAGTCTGCTTCAGTGTATCTCGGGCTTTAGAATCACTTCTCTGTTTTTTGCAGATGATGTGGTCCTAATGGCTTCATCAGGTCGTGATCCACAGCTTTCACTGGAGCGGTTTGTAGCCAAGTGTGATACGGCCGGGATGAGGATCAGTTCCTCCAAATCCGAGGCCATGGTCTTGAGCCGGAAAAGGGTAGTGCCCTCTCGGGGTCGGGGAGGAGGTCCTGCCCCAAGTGGAGGAGTTTAAGTATCTTGGGATCTTGTTCACGAATGAGGGAAAACTGGAGCATGAGATTGATAGGCGGATAGGTGCAGGGTCCGCAGTGAAGCGGGCGCTGTACCGGTCTGTCGTGGTGAAGAGAGAGCTGAGTCAAAAGGCAAAGCTCTCTATTTACAAATCGATCTATGTTCCCACCCTCATCTATGGTCATGAGCTTTGGGTTGTGACCGAAAGAACGAGATCTCCGATACAAGCGTCTGAAACAAGTTTTCTCCGCATGGTGTCTAGACTCCTACTTAGAGATAAGGTGAGAAGCTCAGTCATCCGGGAGGGACTCAGAGTAGAGCCGCTGCTTCTCCACATCGAGAGGAGCCAGTTGAGGTGGCTCGGGCATCTGGTTAGGATGCCTCCTGGACGCCTCCCTGGTGAGGTGTCCCATGCATGTCCCACTGGGAGGAGACCCAGAGGAAGACCCAGGACACACTGGAGGGACTATTTTTCTCGGCTGGCCTGGGAATGCCTTTGGATTACCCCGGAGGAGCTGGCCCAAGTGGCTGGGGAGAGGGAAGTCTGGGCCTCCTTACTTAGGCTGCTACCCCCGCGACCCGACCCCGGATAAGTGGAAGACAATGAATGGATGGATGGATTGTTTCAACTTCCATCTGGAGGGTCTCATCAGTCAGAAGAGTTCCAGCAAACTGTTTCTCTACCAAGCAGTAAACACCTTAAGTGAACCAACCAATTTGCTGTAGCCAAGATGGTTTCTGGGGGCTGTCCTGTCCCAGCCACAGCCTGGTACCTGGATTATTGAGCATGAACTTTCTTGCATTGAAACACTTTGGCTGTGGCTGCCTGCCTGGGAGGAGTCGACGAGGGACAGGACAGCCTCCAGAAAGCATCTTGGGTCCAGCAAACTGGAACCATATTATGCATCTGATCAGGAAAGTTCTGAAGGAATGTGCGGACCAGCTCTGTGAGGTGCTGGCTGACATCTTCACCACCTCACTTGCACTGGAGTCAGTTCCCACCTGCCTGAAGACCGCGACCATCATCCCAGTCCCAAAAAGCTCCACAGTGACTGGTCTGAATGACTATAGACCGGTGGCCCTCACCCCGATAGTCGCTAAATGTTTTGAGAAACTGGTCATGTCCCACATCAAGACAACCGTCAACATCAACGAGGACCCTCATCAATATGCATACCGTGAGAACCGATCAACAGAGGACGCCATCTCCTCCGTGGTCCACACTGCTCTCACCCACCTGGATCAGAAGGACTCATACGTGCGTCTGCTCTTTGTGGACTTCACATCTGCCTTCAACACCATGATCCCCCAAACTCTGATAGACAAACTATCCACACTTGGACTAAGCCCCTCTATTTGTAACTGGGTCTTAGACTTCTTAACAGACAGACCACAGTCCGTGAAGATCCACAACTTCTCCTCCTCCACCATCACCCTCAGCACTGGCTCTCCTCAGGGATGTGTGCTGAGCCCTCTTCTGTTCACTCTGCTCACATATGATTGTATAGCCACACATCCAGGCTGTCATATTGTTAAGTTTGCAGATGATACAGCTGTGGTGGGATGCATCACAGATAATGATGAATCCAGCTACAGACAGGAGGTGGAACATCTGGAGAGCTGGTGCAAAGAGAACAACCTTCACATGAATGTGAAGAAGACGAAGGAGATGATTGTGGACTTCAGAAGGAACAAACACACCCACACCCCACTGTATATAGGTGGATCTGCGGTGGAGGTGGTCTCCAGCTACAAATACCTGGGTGTACACTTGAATGATAACCTCAGCTGGAGCAATAACACCACCAGCCTGATCAAGAAAGGTCATCAGAGACTCTACTTCCTCAGACGGCTGAGACGAGCCGGTCTGAGAAGCCCAGTCCTCACCTCGTTCTACAGGTGTGCAGTGGAGAGCGTCCTGTGCTCCAGCATCAACGTGTGGCATGGAGGCTGCACAGTTGCAGAGAGAAAAGCTCTGCAGAGAGTGGTGAAGGCTGCACAGAAGTCTGTGGGAGTCAGTCTCCCCACCATCACAGACATTTACACCTCCAGATGCAGAAAAAGAGCCACCTGCATCATGAAAGACCTCACTCACCCAGCACACTCACTCTTTGCACCACTCCCCTCGGGACGGAGGTTGAGGAGCATCAAATGTAGAACCACTAGACTGAGAAACAGCTTCTACCCTGAGGCTGTCAGACTCATGAATAAATAAATAATAAGAATAAACACTGCAAAATGTCACATCATACTGATACTGTACTGATCTGTTTCTTGTTGCTGCGTTCATCTGTGACCATCTGCTCATGTTCGTGCTGCTGTTTATAATGATGTTTTTCTACTACATTAGGGCTTAGTGTATTACTAGCTGATGTGATGTCTCTCTTAGTTAATCCTAGATGTTATTATTGTATTTCTCTTGCATTTGTTGTTGGATGTAACTGGGACCCTGTGTACATAATCTCGTTTTCAACACATGTACTACATGCGGTGCAAATGACAATAAATTCTCTCTGACTCTGATGTAGAAGAGTGCTGTAATTCTATGACAACAACAATTGCTGGATCTAAAAAAGCTAAGTCTGGTCCTCTGGACATTCTGTTGTTATTGCTAGTATCACTCAGCCCTCTGTGAATAGCAAACAACCATCAGGGTACTAACGATCTATCGTTAGGCTGATGGTCCTCCTTGATCATGTGAGCAACTGGTTTCGGCTGTCATCAGGCAACTGGTTGATCTATGTGAGAGGGTGCTATTTAAAAGACTGAGCTGAATACAGCCGCTCAGACTGAGGAAGTCTTTCGGACGAAAGACAAAACGTTTCTACAATTTTTTTGCTTTGTTTTGTTTTTTGAATGTCCAGATAGACTTTTAGATAGATAGATTTTTCTACCTGGATTATTGAGCATGCATCAGGGAACAATTGCTGGACTTATTGAAAAATTCATAAAGCAAATACAATCTAGGCAAAAAAACAAAACAAAACGACATTACCTTGGATAAATACAGTAATACGAAAACTTATGAAGAAGCGGAATTTGGCTCTTAGAACATCATTGCGTTCAAAATGTAATACTTACCTTTTGATTTATAAAAGCTTAAAGCTGCTATATGTAACTTTTCTAACAATATTTTTCAACATATTTCTTCACTCTGTCACTATCTCCTGACAGACTGATGTTAGACAAGTAATCTCTGAAAAAAACTATAGTCCCCTTGCTTCTCTAAAAGCATTTCAAAAAACCCACAGTGACCCGCCGTTAACCAGCCAATAAAAACGGTTTTTAACCAGCCAATAAAAACAGAGCTTCTCACTTCTCACGCTCCTAACCCACGCCCCCGCCTGTCCCAGCCCGCAGCTGCCGCGCACATTCTCGTTCAAAGCATTGCAAAGCGATGCAAAACTGTTTTGTATGTGACACAAATGTATTAAATTCCCCTTCTTCATCCCGGATCTGGACTTTTCTTTTGTTTTTTTGCCAAAAGTCAAGTGATCGCTTCCTCCTCCGCTAAGTCCATGAGGAAATGAATGAATTTGTCACGAGCGAATTAAACTCGGGTTCAACGTGGCTGCGAGAGGCTCTGCAGATTTCATGGTGTTCTGGTGTGCTGGACCAGCGCTCCATGTTTTTATTTTATTTTTTAGAACGTTTTATTAACATATAAACACAGAAATTTGCAGCGGCTGCGACAGGACATGAAGTGGAGGCGGAGTTAAGGAAGCTGAGCTGAATTACAGCGAGAGCGAGGGGGAGCAGAGCCATATATGGCTCTGAGGGGGAGGGACCAGAAACGTGTCTCTGTTCAAAATTTTTCTAAGTTCCAGCGTGTTCCAGAAATTACATATAGCAGCTTTAAAGATCCACTGACATCATCTTACAAATTTGCATGAAATGATAGAAGATATATATATATATATTTTATCATTCAACTAGTTTGTTTTTGCAAACAAAATGATGAAATAATGAAAATTCCTTCCAAACTGACGCTAAAATTAAAAACCGCTTTTCTCTCTGAAAAATCAGACTACAAGCAAATGCAACATTTGTGACGTAGGAAGCAGGACCTGCAGTTTGCGTCTGCCATTAACACATATTCATTCTCTACCAGATCGCCTTTTTTTGGTAAAACTTAAAAAATGCTGGTTCAGTGTGTCACATTTGTGTGTTCTAATATCATCAGTGAACAAGTGAGCCTTTTCAATTTCACAAAAGATGTAAGGCGTTCTTCAAAAATGGAATAAATAAAGCTGCCCCACCTCGGACTGAGCTCCCTCGCTTCCTGAACGGGTAAGAGTCAAATACATACAGGTGCAGACCTAAATTAGAACCTGCTGTTTCTACTCATCTAACTTCCTGCTTCCAAAACTAAAGAAAAATAGCTCAAATCTTAACTTAGATTGGTAATTTTGTTGTTTTATTTCTTGTTGGCATGAATATTTATATGGGGCGTTCTAAAGACGTTCTTTCTCCTACGTCACAAATGTTGCATTTGTTTGTAGTTGGATTTTTCAGAGATAAAAGCGGTTTTTATTTTTAAATTCAGTTTGAAAGGAATTTTCATTAATTTATCATTTTGTTTGCAAAAACAAACATAGTTGAATGATACAATATATATATCTTCTATCATTTCATGCAAATTTGTAAGATGATGTCAGTGGACCTTTAAGGAACAAAGTGGTATGTGTACTGCGTAAAGCCAAAACCATATTATACTCAACTAATTGGTAATGCTAAAACCAACAATAATTCACTTTGGAAGCATTTAAATAATCCCACCGGTAGAACCAATAAACACAAAAGGATCACAGAACTTACCATCAGTGCATCACTGATAGCACCACTATGGCTGACAAATTCAATTCATATTTTGTACAATCAGTTGAAAAATTATCAGAACATTTTCAATTTGTACTCTCCTAATTCATTCAACCTTTATTTATACAGGCTAGCCTCGTTGTGTCACGGGGACTCATTTACAAGAGGGACCTGTCTCACTCACACCAAACAACCTTCCACTCTCACACCTAGGGTCAATTTAGAGTCACCAATCAGCCTAACATGCATGTTTTTTGGTCAGTCACTAATGAGTTACTGGGAAGTATCTCAACCGATTCCTTTCATATTAAAGAGGTTCAGGATACAAAAGGTGCAGAAATAATCAATAAGCTTTCAAAATCAAAAACAAATGACATTTATAACATGAACAGTTGTTTTCTTAAAAAATATCAAAATGTTCTGGTTAAACCATGACACATCTTGTTAATCTTTCCATCAGAACAGGTATCTTTCCAAGTTCTTGGAAAAAAGCAGTAATCATTCCAGTATTCAAAACAGGAAGTCAGGAGTCTATGTGTAACTATCGCCCTATATCAATTTTACCAGTTTTATCAAAAGTAAATGAAAAAGTAGTAGCAGAACAACTGATAGAGTTTTTAGAATCTAGGTAACTCCTCCGCCCACAACAGTTTGGATTCAGACCAGGTTATTCTACTGAAATGGCAAACTGCTGTTTAATTGAAAATGTAAAAAATGTCACATTTTTTTGTCATCTGTGTATGTTTCCCATACAAGACGAAATTCATCTCTGCATTTAACCCAACCACCACCAGGTGGTGCAGTGGGCAGCCATAGAAAGCGCCCGGGGAGCAAAAGTCCCTGGATAAGGGTAATGTGATGGGTGCTGTATTTATCGATCTTAAAAAAAAACATTTGATATGGTTAATCATCGTTTGCTTTAATCTAAAATGTCAGAATTTAGTTTTTCATTTGATGCAATAAGCTGGTTAACATCTTATCTTCAGCCTAGAGCTCGGTGTGTTAAAATAGATCAAGACATATCTGGCTTTTTTAACTTAAAAAGGGGCATCCCACCTTACTTGGCCCTTTGTTGTTTTGTCTCTTCATAAACAGCTTGCCTAGGCACTGCTCAGGTGTCAACTGTCAACTTTATGCAAATTATGCAGTTCTTTATACACCCGCTAAGTCACCAGAACAAGCTGCAGAGGTATTATCCAACTGTATGTCTGACATCCAACAGTGGCTCATGCAAAATCAGCTAGTTCTGAACGTTTCAAAAACAGTCTCCATGTGTTTCTCAATAAATAAATAAATAAATAAATAAATAATAATAATGTCACATTTGTCATCAGTGTATGTTTCCATACAAGACGAAATTAGTCTTTGCATTTAACCCATCCACCACCAGGTAGTTGCAGTGGTCAGCTATTGAAAGCACCCGGGGGGCAATGTGGGGATGAGGTGTGATACCCATAGACACAACAAGATATGCAGTGACCGGGGATCGAACCTGGCTCTTTCGGGTCCCAAGCCGGCTCCTCTGCCTCTGCACTTGGCCCCCATAAAGAAAACTCGATTTAAAAGAAAAAATAATGTTCATTTTGTGGGGTTTCCAGCTTCTTCCTTTCACAGGTCCCTGGTTCCTGAGGCAGAGTTGAGTCACAGCTGACAGCATTCTCCACTAATCATCACCAGGACTATATAATATATATGACTGCTGGCTTGCTTCATTCAGTGCTGAAGTATTGCCTGCTTCATGACCTTGGTCCTCCTGCTTCACATCTTGGATTCTCCTGGCTGCCCTGTGGACCTCTCATGCTGAACTTACCTGGATGTAAATACTTTACCTTGTGGGCCTCTTCAGCTACTCCTCCATTGAATTATCTGCCTCCACGCTCCACCCGTGTCCCACTTGTGAACTCTTTGGACCTGACCTTGATTATCTCTCAGAGCCTCCTCACCTCCTCTCACTGAACCCACAGTGAGTGCCACCTGTAAATAGACTGACCGTTTACCACTGTCAATAAATTATTGTTTAATCCTGTGTTCTGAGTCTGTAATGCTTCAGTCCGTTTTGCTGGGTAACCACCTCTTCTCCTGTGACACATTTACAAAATGAAAAAAAAAAATCAGTCTGTTGCTGAATTTAAATACCTTGGCTTGGTGCTAGATCCTCAACTTAAATTTAATAAACATGTAAAGACAATTTAAAAAACAATACAAAGTAATATTAATTGTTTCAAACTAATTAGAAACTACATACCAAGTCAGACGGCCCTGCTATGTATGCATTCTATGATTTTTATTTTTTTTGTCACATATCATATTGCATGACCGCATGGGCGCAGGCCTCTCCAACTGCAACCAAATACATTGGCTCTTTATACAATCGGGCCATAAAAATTATGGATAAAAAACCAATTTGCTATCACCGCTGTAACATTATTAAGAAATATAATCTAATGAGCTTTGATAGTTTTATTAGTTTTTTTGTTTTCTTAAACTGTTCCATAAATGACAACATACAAAGACTAAGAATTTAAAATATACTGTATAATGTTGAAGATGTGTTTGATACAAAAAAAATCCTGTTATAAAAGATTGTGAATATTATAATGAAGAGCATCTTAATGACATCAATATGACAAATGGAGGTCTCTATTATTCACCTAAATAGTAGAAGTATAAATGCAAATATATCAAAAATAACAGATTATTTAAAACAACTAAACAGAACTTTTACTTTAATAGCACTGTCAGAGACATGGCTCTCAACAATGAAAACACAAATATTGTTCACATCGAAGGGTATGAATTATATCATATGAACAGAAGAAATAAAAAGGGTGGTGGAGTGGCTCCATTTGTTAATAATGAAATAAAATGTAAATTGATTAATAAAATGTCAATAATTGTTGATAATATTATGGCAATAATAACAATAGAAATAATAAACAAGAATGATAAAAACATAATAATAAGTTGTGTATATCAATCACCAGAATCAAATATACAAAGTAGAGTTATTCACTGATAAAATCATAGAGCTATTGGAAAAGAGTTTTAATAAAATAGTTGTTTTTTGTGTGTGGAGACTTTAATATTGACCTGGGAGATAAAACAGATTCAAATAACATCAGTACATTTACAAATTCAATGTATAGTTTAAATCTTTATCCGTTGATATCAAAATCATCAAGAATTACAACTCATGGGTTAGGCTCATTGGGCTCTGATCGCCCCTTTGTCTGCCTCGGGCCTTGGGGGGACGGATCTCTGATGCTTCATGGTCGCTATTGAATGTTCTATTCGAGAAACCTTATTCACTTATGCATGCTCACAACCACACACAAATGGATGCAGGGATGTATATGTAGATATCATATGCAGATATGTAGATGGGTATGTATGTGACTGAATATGAATGTATATGTATGTATACTGTATATATATTTGTAGGTATGGGTATGTATATTTATGGAAATCTACTGCAAGGTCATGAATGTTATTAGTCTTTATGCATGTGTGTTTCGTTGCTGTGTTCTGTCATGTACTTTGCAGGATTGCAGAGGGAGGTTGGGTGTGTTTGCCTTGTGCTCTTTTTGTGGATAATTGTTGTGTTTTGTTGTCTTACTTTCTGTCTTTCCTTTCTCTCTATTATAAAAAAATAAATAATAATAATAATTTTAAAAAAAATCATATCGGTGTGAGAGGATGGCTGTAAGGTGAGAAGGGAGGCCATCTATAAAGGAATTTAGAAAGTGTAGGAACCTTCCTGCTCTCACTCCCCCTCTGCACCTCTAATTGGCAGCAGCTGTGCTCAATCAACTCTACCTCAGGAGGACTATAAGAAGCTGCAGAAGCCATCCTACAGGCGCTGGGACATTTGGCCTGCTCACGAGCCTTGGACCTTATCGTCTTCCTGCCCTGCTGGAATCTATCTGCAAAGTCTTCAAGCCTCTTGGAACTCCACAGCTGCTGGGCCTTCTACCACTCGCCATTTCTCTCATGCATCTTGGTTTACTCATCAGACTGTTTCCTTCTGTGCCTCGCTCCTCAACATTCTCAGTAAGACAGATCCCTCTTCTGAATATCCTCATCTCCTACTGGCCACTAACCCCCTCGTCCATTCCCCAGGTTGTTGCTGAATTCAAGATTCTATATTTCACTCCTGTAAATAAACACCATTAAACTTTTAATTGTTTATGTTTATGTTTATTAAATTTGTTCATTTTTTTTACAAAAGAAATACAATACAAGACAATCCCATTAATGATACATACACAATGTAAAAAAAATGAAAGGTAGCAGAAGATTATATCTGCCCCTTTTTTCAAACAATCAGATTAAACAATAATAATCTTTCACCAGCAGTACAAAATGACTAACTCTTTCTAATTTTCTAATACTAATACTAATCATAACTAATAATTGATACAATACACATTATGCTAATTCATATATATTTTTTCAACAAATTCCTTTTGATCATTTTCTTAAATGTAAACAGTGACTTGGCATTTTTAACTACATTCTCCAAGCCATTCCATAATCTAATTCCCTGGATTGAGGTAGAACGTCCCTTCAAGCTAGTTCTGAATTGTGGTTTTACAAACATCTCTGTCCCCTTAAGATTATAACAACTTTGTCTTTTAACAAAATTCATTTGGATATTTAAAGGTAAATCGTTATTTTGAGCCCTATACATAATTGATAAAATATTATAATCAACCAAATCATGGAATTTCAATAATTTCAGTTGATAAAATAATGTACTGGATGGATGACAGTAATGTTTTCTAGTGATAATTCTTACAGCTCTTTTCTGTAATACAAAAATAGGCTTTGTGATTGTTTTACACGCTTTCCCCCAAACATCAATACAATAGATTAAGTGTGGAACAATGATTGTGTTATACAACAAATACAGAGCTTTATCATTCAATAGGTCTCTGACCTTGTATAGTACTGCAATCGATTTAGCTATTTTTATTCTTACAGAATTTATGTGTTGTTTCCATGTCAGTTTGTCATCAATAATAACACCCAAAAACTTCACCTCACTCACTCTACAAATCTCAACACCCTCAATTTTGAGTGGAACATCAACAGTTTTCTTTTTATTACTGAATATCATGTAATTAGTTTTTTCTAGATTTAATGATAATTTATCTTCACCTAAACAGAAAAATGTGGTATCATCAGCAAAAAGTATACATTTAAGGAGTCCTGACACATTTACCAAGTCATTCACATATAAAATAAATAGCTTTGGTCCAAGCACAGAGCCCTGGGGAACTCCACATGTGATATTACAGAGGTCAGATCTTACATCATTTATTTGTACAAATTGTTTCCTATCTTTCAAATAGCTAGATACCCACTGTAATGCTGGTCCTCTAATACCATATTTGTTCAGTTTTTCAAGGAGAATGGTGTGATCAATAGTATCTAATGCTTTTTTTAAATCGACAAAAATACTGACACAATATTGTTTTTGATCGACAGCAGTTATGTGTCCTGGTTATCTGTTCAGTTCCTAATCTTTCATCTGGGGTACATCATTATTATCACAGAATGTCCCAGCCGCACCAAGTACCCTTGAAAGATCCAGGCGCTGAACAGTTCCAGCTCACACTACAAACTATGTTTCAGAAAATTGAAAAGAATGAGGCCACACTGGAACGTTTACTAGCTGTTCAACAAAGCAATCAATCCAACCTTCAAGAACTCGGCAGCCTGACGTACTCCCTGAAACAAGAGGTAGCTCAACTCCAGCCATCAGGCACAACATCTACTTCAGAGGTCAGTCACGCCAGCTTAATTCCTCCCCAAGCCACCCTGGAACAGAATTTAAAACCAGCCGAGCTTTTCAGTGGTGATCCTAAGCTGTGTGCAGGTTTCATTTTACAGTGTGAGCTAACTTTTCAAAGAGCTCCCAGTCTCTATGCTACCGATGTCGCTAAAGTCTCATTTTTTACTACACATGACTCTTTGCCCCACTCCCCTCAGGACGGAGGTTGAGGAGCATCAAATGTAGAACCACTAGACTGAGGAACAGCTTCTACCCTGAGGCTGTTAGACTCATGAATAAATAAATAATAAGAATAAACACTGCAAAATATCACATCATGCTGATGCTGATCTGTTTTCTTGTTGCTGTGTTCATCTGTGACCATCTGCTCATACAGACTCATGTTCGTGCTGCTGTTTATAATGATGTTTTTCCACTACATTAGGGCTTAGTGTATTACTAGTTGATGTTTTTCTTAGTTAATTCTAGATGTTATTACTGTTTTTCTCTTGCATTTGTTGTTGGATGTAACTGGGACCCCGTGTACATAATCTCGTTTTCATCACATGTACCACATGCGGTGCAAATGACAATAAAGACTCTCTGACTCTGACTCTGACATCTTAAGGGAGAGGCGTTACGTTGGGCTCAGGCTTACTTAACTAATCATCCACTTCATACCATAACTTTTTCCTTGTTTTTAGACAAATTCACACGAGTGTTTGATCAAAGTACAACTGAAAGTACAACCCACCCAACGTTTGGATCAAACGTTTTGTTTCTTCAGCTAAACTTATTGAAATTCCAGGAATTGGTAGAATATAGTATTTTATCAGTTATGTATAGGGCTCATAATAACACATTACCTTTAAATATCCAAAGAAATTTTATAAAAAGAAAAAGTTGTTACAATCTCAAAGGGACAGAGATATTCATCAAACCACAATTCAGAACCAGCTTAAAGGGACGGTCTACCTCAATTCAGGGAGTTCGATTGTGGAATGCTCTGGAGAGTGATGTTAAAAATGAAAAATCAATGTATACATTTAAGAAAAAGGTCAAAAAGGACTTGCTCAAAAACTATATATGATGTAACCTTCCGTGTTTGTGTATTACACTTGTGTATTACACTTATGTTGTACTTGTGATGTAGCTTAGTGCGTTTGTGTATTACAGTTAGAAAAATTAAGTAGAGTTATTCATTTTGTGAAGCAGTTTGTGTATTACAGTTAGAAAATTAAGTAGAATTATTCATTTTTGTGATGTATTTTGTGTATTACAGTTAGGAAAATTAAGTAGAATTATTCATTTTGTGAACATCTTGATGTTGTGCCATCTTTTAGTTTGTGTATTACAGTTAGAAAAATTAAATAGAATTATTCATTTTATGATCTAGTTTGTGTATTACAGTTAGGAAAATTAAGTAGGAAAAAAATAATAATAAAAAAATAGGAAAATTAAGTAGAAAAAAAAATTAAGTGTGATGTAGTTTGTGTATTAGTTAGAAAAATTAAGTAGAATTATTCATTTTGTGATGTAGTTTATGTATCACAGTTAGAAAATTAAGTAGAATTATGGGTGATGTAGTTTGTGTATTACAGTTAGAAAAATTAAGTAGAATTATTCATTTTGTGATCTAGTTTATGTATTACAGTTAGGAAAATTAAGTAGAATTATTCATCTTGTGATGTAGTTTGTGTATCACAGTCAGAAAAATTAAGTAGAATTATTCATTTTGTGATCTAGTTTATGTATTACAGTTAGGAAAATTAAGTAGAATTATTCATTTTGTGATGTAGTTTGTGTATTACAGTTAGAAAAATAAGTAGAATTATTCATTCTGTGATGTTGCTTGAAGGTTATCATTGGTTGAACAAACTGTGAAATAAGGGGCAGATATAATAAGATTTCATCTTCTTTCTGCTCCCTTCATTTTATCCTACTTGTATTCTTGTATCTGATGAAACTGTCTTGTATTGTACTTTTAAAATGAATGAATAAACATCAATCAATCAATCAATCAATCAACCTCTTCAACAAACTGAAGCTGTAAAACAGCTACTCACCCTCCATCAAAGGGGACGCTCGGTGACTGAACACGCCCTCGAGTTCCGGATCACGGTTGTCCGAACCGGATGGGATTAACTCGCCCTCAGAGGTACTTTCCTTCATTCTCTCTTTAACCCCATCAGGGACCGGTTAGCGGCGCTTGAAGAGCCCCAGAGTTTGGATGAGCTGATTCACCTCACCAGACGCATCGACAATCAGCTGCAGGAGAGGAAGTGGGAGAGGGACTGCGACTCCCAGCATCCCTCCACTTCCGGTTTCCGCCCAACGTCACAGCGATCAGCCGCCCCCAGTTACAACTACAAGTCCCAGAATGCAGCATTTTCCAGTTTTCACCCACCGTCACACCAATCACAGCTGCCCGCACTGGAATTCAGGTCTTCACCCCAACCAGAACCCATGCAGTTGGGTCGAGCTCGCCTCTCCCCAGAGGAAAAACAACGTAGAATCATGAATAAAGCCTGTATCTATTGTGGGGTGCAAGGACATTTCATTGCTCGCTGTCCACAGTTGGGAAACGGCTCTGCTCACCAATAGGGCAGGAGTTATCGGTGAGAAACTTTTCTTTTTCTTCTCCTGTGTCACGATTTGAGTTAAAATCTACTATTATCACTGACCAGCATAAGCACCCTGTGTTAGCACTTGTTGATTCCGGGGCAGAGCAAAACCTCATCAGTCAAGATCTGGTAGATCTCCTATTCATTCCCACTCAACAACTATCGGTCCCACTGTCCATGTCTGACATTACAGGTCAAAGATTTGCCTCAGTACAGAGGAAGACTCTACCGTTACATCTTCTAATCTCTGGAAATCATCATGAACATAGTGTATTTTTTGTATTCGACTCACCTACACCACAACTGATCTTAGGATACCCTTGGCTTAAAGAACACAATCCCGTGTTGAACTGGCATAGTAACAGAATTGAACAGTGGAGTCCACACTACCTTAGGAACTGTATGAGAACTGCTGTTCCAGCCTCTGCTAAACATTTTGAGACTCCTGAGCCCGTTGATTTATCTCTGATCCCTGCTGCTTATCACGATCTGGCCCCCGTCTTTAACAAACAGAAGGCTCTATGCCTACCACCTCACCGTCCTTACGATTGCGCTATTGACTTACTACCTGGGGCTCCTCTTCCTTCCAGTCGTCTCTACAATTTATCCGGTCCTGAGAGAGGGTCTATGGAAGAATATATTTCTGAATCATTGGACTCTGGGATAATTCGTCCCTCAACTTCACCGGTTGGGGCAGGGTTATTTTTTGTAGCAAAGATAAGGCCCTGCGCCCCTGTATTGATTATAGAGGACTTAATGAAATCACTATCAAAAATAAATATCCCTTACCACGTATTGACTCCATTCACGAACAACTCCACCTAGCCAAGATCTTCTCAAAACTGGATCTCCGTAGCGCTTACCATCTTGTTAGAATCAAGGAAGGGGATGAGTGGAAGACGGCTTTTAAGACCCCATTGGGGCATTTCAAATACTTAGTCATACCTTTCGGACTCACTAATGCCCTCGCTGTATTTCAAGCTCTGATCAACGATATTCTGAGGGATTTTTTGAATGTTTTCGTGTTCGTTTATTTGGATGACATTTTAATCTACTCACAGGATGAGGATCAACACATTCATCACGTCAGAATGGTTTTTCAACGTTTGTATGAAAACCAACTATTTGTCAAGGCTGAGAAATGTGTTTTTCATGTCAAGTCTTATTGTCTTGTGTTTATATGTGTATGTGTGTGTAAGTGCATATGTATGTATGAAACTGTGCACACCTATTGACTGCAAATCTAATTGCCCCTCGGGGATAATAAAGGAACTTGAATCTTGAATCTTGAAAAGTCTGTTTCTTTTCTGGGTTTCATATTCGAGGAGGGATGTTATCGCACGGATCCAGCTAGAACCAAGGCAGTGGTGGAATGGCCAACTCCTGAGACACGCAAGCAGCTGTAACGATTCCTGGGCTTTGTCAATTTCTACCGGAGGTTTATTAAAAACTACAGCTGGATTGCTGCCCCACTTACTCAATTAACCTCCACATTACGGACATTTAGATGGACTTCTGAAGCTGAGACTGCTTTTGGTAAGCTTAAGGACTTATTCTCTTCTGCGTCCATTCTGTGCCATCCTGACCCTGAGAAACAATTTATATTGGAGGTCGATGCTTCAGACGTCGGTGTAGGAGCAGTCTTATCTCAGAAATCTTCCAACAAACTACACCTGTGTGCTTTTTTTTCTCGACGCCTCTCCCTTGCCAAGCAAAATTACGATGTGGGGGATCGTGAGTTACTTGCCATAAAACTAGCTCTGGAGGAATGGCGACACTGGCTCGAGGGTACAGCCATCCCTTTCTTCATATGGACAGACCACAAGAATCTGACTTACCTCCGTGAGGCCAAGAGGTTGAATCCCAGACAGGCCAGGTGGTCGTTATTTTTCACCCGATTTAACTTTGTTCTGACCTACAGGCCCGGCTCCAAGAACGTTAAACCTGACGCCCTTTCTCGTCAGTTCTCTCCTCCTGAGGACATGGTACAGGAGGTGACTGTCTTACCCCCATCATGTGTGGTCGGCGCCTGGACCTGGTCAATTGAGAAAGACATCATCAAGGCCCAAAAGTCGGAACCTGATCCGGGAACAGGTCCTGCAGGCACGCTGTTCGTTCCCACATGTACCAGAGCAAAGGTACTGAATTGGCTTCACACTCACAAGACCGCCTGTCACCCAGGTACCACACACATGCTTGCTCTTGCTAAGAGACACTTTTGGTGGCCATCTATGACCAATGATGTGAGAGATTTTGTGGCCGGGTGTCCCACTTGTGCAAGGAATAAGATGGGCAATCAACCCCCTGCAGGCAAACTACAGCCATTACCCATACCCAGTCGTCCATGGTCCCATATCTGTCTCGATTTTGTCACTGGTTTGCCTCCCTCTGATGGACACTCTGTCATTCTCACTATCATTGATAGATTCTCCATGGCAGCTCATTTCATCCCGTTGCCTCAACTACCATCTGCTTTCGAGACTGCCCAGCTGTTGGTCCAGCATGTCTTCCGTGTCCATGGCATACCTTCGGACGTTGTCTCTGACAGGGGTCCCCAATTCAGGTCTGGAAGTGTTTTTGTAACTCCTTAGGGGCCTCTGTCAGTCTCACTTCTGGGTACCACTCGTAGTCCAATGGTCAGGCCGAACGCGCCAATCAAGAGATGGAGGCTATGCTCAGATGTGTGGTAGAGGACAACCCCTCCACATGGAGTCAGCACCTCATATGGGTGGAATACGCCCACAACACGCACACCTCCTCTGCTACCGGTATGACACCCTTTGAATCTTCCCTAGGTTATACCCCACCTTTATTCCCGAGCCAAGAAGGCGATGTGGCTGTTCCTTCGGTCCAACATCATTTTAGGAGATGTCGTCGGATCTGGCGACAGACCAAGCTCGCTCTTCAACGCTCGGCCGCCAAAAATAAGGAAATGGCCGATAGGCATCGCTCTGCTACTCCGCCTTACCAGGTGGATCAGAAGGTTTGGTTGTCCACTCAACACATCCAACTCAAGAACACCCCACGTAAGTTGGCTCCCCGTTTCATCGGGCCTTTCCCCATCACTCGAGTCATCAGCCCCACGGCGGTCAGGCTGCGGTTGCCCGCTTCCATGCGGGTCCACCCCACCTTCCACGTGTCCCAGATCAAGCCCTTCTCGGAGAGCCCTTTGCACCCTCCCGCCAACCTCCCTCCGCCTCCCCGTCTCATCGATAATCATCCGGCCTTTACGGTCCGTCGCATCTTGGACATCCGTCGGCGGGGCCGGGGTTTCCAGTACCTGGTCGACTGGGAGGGTTACGGCCCTGAGGAGCGCTCCTGGATTCCGAGGTCTTTCATCCTGGACCCCAACCTCATCTCCTCTTTCTTCAAGGCTCACCCGGAAAGGTGCTTCCGATCGCCAGGAGGCGATCCTTGAGGGGGGGGGTAATGTAGGAACCTTCCTGCTCTCACTCCCCCTTTGCACCTCTAATTGGCAGCAGCTGTGCTCAATCAACTCTACCTCAGGAGGACTATAAGAAGCTGCAGAAGCCATCCTACAGGCGCTGGGACATTTGGCCTGCTCACGAGCCTTGGACCTTATCGTCTGTCTGCCCTGCTGGAATCTATCTGCAAAGTCTTCAAGCCTCTTGGAACTCCACAGCTGCTGGGCCTTCCACCACTCGCCATTTCTCTCATGCATCTTGGTTTACTCATCAGACTGTTTCCTTCTGTGCCTCGCTCCTCAACATTCTCAGTAAGATGGATCCCTCTTCTAAATATCCTCATCTCCTACTGGCCACTAACCCCCTCGTCCATTCCCCAGGTTGTTGCTGAATTCAAGATTCTATATTTCACTCCTGTAAATAAACACCATTAAACTTTAAATTGTGTCCTGGTTATCTGTTCAGTTCCTAATCTTTCATCTGGGGTACATCATTATTATCACAGAAAGAAAGAAAAAGTATTACAACTCATAGTGCCACAATAATTGATGTAAGTGTCACTGAAATGATTTATGTATTAAAAGAAGAATTAATATTTGTTGTTTAGTAGTTAGAATATTTTGGTTTTGGTTTGTTTAGTTTATGCTTTGAAAGTGTGATATTTGTGTAGGATGCATGTGTTCTGTTATGAGGGTTGTTCAGTTAGTGCCGTTGTCACAAGATCTGTGTGAACGAAGGGGAGGGGCTAGATTTTCTGTGCTCCACACACACACAGTTGCCTAGAGACACGACACACGCGCAGCAGCCTTGGTGGTTCACTGACAGAAGAATGTATATGACTGACTGAAGGTATTTATAACTGTTGTAAATATTGTACATCTGTCAGTCATGATGTTCTAATATTTTATATGTTTATTTAGAATGTACTGTATAGGACAAGAAAAGTTTGCCTAGGACTTCTTTACCACTACACCACGGGCGGCCGTGGTGTAGTGGTAATGGCAGTCGACCCCTGATCGGAAGGTTGGAGGTTCGAATCCCGCATCCGCCCACCATGTGTCGTTGTGTCCCTGGGCAAGACACTTAACCCCGAGTTGCTCCCGGTAGGTCTGGATGGCGCCTTGCAAGGCAGGCTACCACTACCGGTGTATGAATGTCTGAATGAATGGGTGGATGGCTGGTATTGTAAAGCGCTTTGGGGCTCCTCACAGGGGGCTGGAAAGCGCTATATAAATAAGCTCCATTTACCATTTAATGACGAGCGGCCACAAGGTGTTTTTTGTTAAAGCATGTTTTACTGTTTCACAGTTTTTACTGTTTTACATTTTATTTTGTACTGTCTGTCTTATTTCTGTAATTTTCACAGCATTCATTAAACCGCCAGTTTACACCAAAAGGCCGTGTCCGTGTATCGTCAGTTGGAAAACCGTTGTACAACCATCTTCTGCTAATAAAGAATCCTTGCCGGCGTGTCGTCAGTTGGAAGCCGTTACAATTGATATTTTCACAAATATAACAAATGGGGTTGTGATAGGTGGTATTTTAACAAGTGATTTAAGTGATCATTTACCAGTTTTCACAATCTACGAAAATTATCAAAGCATTACAAAAACAGTTAGAATTAAGAAAAAAACAACAAACACATCAAAAAAAGCTTTGGATAAATTAAAAGATGATTTAGATGAACAAAACTGGAAGGACGTGTATGTTGATGATTAACAGATCACATGAGTTTATGAACATCTTAGAAGCTCTGTATGAAAAGAATTGTGTGCAAAAAAATTATGCAAAGAGAAATATTGTTGACCAACCATGGATGACAAAAGGGTAAAGAAATGCTTGTAAAAAAATATTATTTGTATTTATGCTTCTTGAAATTGAGAACACAAGAGACCGCAGAAGAGTATAAAAATAAATTAGTAGGGATTATAAGGAAACATAAGAAGGAATATTATAGTGATTTATTAAATAAAAGTAATGGTGATATGAAATCAACATGGCGAGTAATGAATAGTGTTCTGAAGAATCATAAAGTAAAAACAGGTATTTCACAATATTTTGTAAAGGACAACGATGAAAATCATGATGAGAATGAAATTGTAAATGGATTTAATCATTATTTTGTGAATGTTGGATCAAGCCTTGCAGCTAAAATACCAAAAGTAGATAATAATGTGAGCCATTCAGTTATAGGTTGTGCCAACAGTATTTTTCTTAATGGAACTGACAAAGAAGAAATTCTGAATGTAGTAAAAAAAATCTTACAGACAAGAGATCAAAAGACTCGGTGGACATGGATATGATGTTTGTAAAGGGCATAATAAGTCATGTTACTGATCCGTTTACATATATATGTAATTTATCATTTTCAACAGGAATATTTCCAAATAGTATGAAAGTAGCCAAGGTAGTTCCTCTTTTTAAAAATGGTGATAAATGTGTGTTCAATAATTATAGACCAATATCCTTGTTACCACATGTCATGAACGGCTGCTTCAATGAAGAACTTCACGTCGACCCACAGTGTTGCTTGTCGAACTCAGCTTTATTACACTGCTAACTACACGACATGTTAACGTACACTCCAACGTTCACTCAACGTCCATCTAACATCCGACGCATGCTCAGTCTGCTGACTGGCTACGGAAACCCAACTGGGACATCTCACCACATATCCCCCTTCCAACAGGAAAAAACACAAGTTTTAAACTCACATGGGTACCTTACAGAATATTGGCAAATAACGTCTGAACACTAGGACGTTGGGGTAGACTGCCCTCGGTCCGCAGCAAGGTAGGGATTATTCTGCCCTCAGTAGTTGCTGTTCCTATGAGTCCTGTAAAACAACTTAAAACATTTTACACTTGCAAATTTCAAAGGCATTTTCAAATTCCAATTCACTCTTTTTCTCTCTCCTCTTCTTATTGTTGTTGCTTTACCAAATTACTCTTTTAAAAGAAAGATGAAACTAAACATGCAATAATATTGTCTTGTCTTTGTAAACATGAGAATTAAATAAACTTAACATTTCTCAGAACTCTGTAGGTTTCACACCTAAACATTTTAACTAAACAGGTCAAGTCACTGAGTGTTTTGACTTCACCTTAATTTTTTTTGTCATTAAGTGTCTCGATATCTCAGAGGAATTCTGATTACTCTTCCCCTGGATGTCACCTGTGAACCTTGTGGAGTTGAGCGCTCCACCTCTGGACACATTTGCCTCTGATCAGGAGTTCTGTCGTAGAGTCAGCACTGTCTTCAGGTGGAAAGCTACTGTTCAGTTTCACTGGAGAATCAGGTGACTGTAGCTGATCTGGTCAATCGGTGGGAGGTGGGACAGCTTGCAGGTGTTTCCGGTTCCGTCTTAACACAGCTCCATTCTCCGTTTCCACCATGTATGACCTTGGCTTGTGGCATTTGCCGATAAACTTTGCGTTTTCCAACTCTTTTCACCATCCAGTTTTATCCTGACGTCCTGTCCTGGTTGTAGTGCAGGAAGTGGTTGTGCAGAATGATGGCGATCAGTAGTGCAGGGCTCACACCTGTAGCAGCACTAGGTATTGCTCTGTAGCACATCAGGGCCAGATGGGGGTCAGGCTGCTTCAAAATGTTCTTTGCAGCCTGAACCGCTCGTTTGGCAGCACCGTTCGCCTGAGGGTAATGGGGGCTGGAAGTTGTGTGTACAAATCCATACTCTCTGGTGAAATCCTGGAAGTCAGTGGATATGAGCGGAGTTGCATTATCACTCACCAGTTCCAGTGGAATTCCCCACCTCACGAACATGCTCTTGAGTTAACTAATGACATCACGACTCGATATATAAGACAATCAAACTATTTCGATGTCTCTGGAGTAATAGTCTGTTACAATGAGATAATTCCTACTCTCAAACTTGCACAGGTCTACTGCAATGCACTGCCAGGGGCCCCCTGGTGGAGTAGAAGTCAGGAGAGGTTCATGTCTCTGTGTCGGCCACCACACTGCCATCCTGGTGCGTGCCCGGCACTGTGTTAGTCCTTGATGTCCTTTGTGTATCTCTGACAGCACCTCAGTCCTCTGCGCAGAAAGAATGACCAGCTGGTCCTCGAATAACACCAATCCATCAGCTTCTGAGAGATGTGCTCTTGCTGAATGATAACGGTGAAGAGATGAGTTCATCGCTGTTTTTGGCAGACATCCGTTCCTGATGAACCTTATAATCTGCTGCAGTTCTTGCTCATGCTGAGTTGCCACACGGATCTTTGAAAGTCTTTGGGATGAGACTGGTACATTCACCATAACTGACTCAACATGTGCTTGTACAATGTGATCTGTGGTCTCATCACTCACGTGTCTCTGTGGTCTCCTGGATAGGGTGTCGGCTACCACCAACTGCTTGCCTGGAATGTGCTCTGCTTCCACGCTGAATCTTAAAAGCTACATCAGGAGTCTCTGGCATCTTTGAGGGGCTTTGTCCAGGTCATAAGTTTTTATGAGTGGTACAAGTGATTTGTGATCTGCTTGCAGAACGAAACTATCCATTCCTTGAACGTAGCGTGCAAATCGCTCACACGCCCACACACCTGCAAAACACTCCTTCTCAATTTGAGAGTATCTTCTCTCTGCATCAGACAGCGTGAGGGAGCAGAATGCCATGGTCTTTAAGCCATCCTCATGTTCTTGCAATAGAGTTGCTCCTAAACCGTAGCTGCTTTCATCCGCGCTGACAGTTTTCCTATTTGAATCATAATATGCAAGAGCTGGGGCTGATACCAGCATGACTTTCACAGCTTTAAACGCCTGTTCTTGTGTGTCGTCACATACCCACTTGTTCTCTCATTGTAGCAGGCTGGTGATCGGGTGTAGCTTGGTGGAGAGGCCTGGCAGGAATCTCCCCACATAATTAATCAGACCCAGGACCTGACGGAGCTCCTCCACATTTGTGGGACTCTGCATCTTTGTGATGGCTTCCACTTGGGTCGGGTCTGGTTTCATTCCTTCGCCGCTGATTATGTGACCAAAGGAACAAGTTTCTGATTTGCTGAAATGACACTTTGCTTTGTTCAGCTTCAAGCCACTGTTTTTGATGGTTTTCAAAACTGCATTCAGGTGGTTGTCATGTTCCTCTTTAGTCTGTCCATAAACAAGAATGTCATCCATGACTACAACAACACCTTCATGGTCACTTAGCAGTGTGGACAACTGTCTTTGAAAGATTTCTGGAGCTGACGTGATTCCAAATGGTAACCGCTTATAACAGAATCTACCACTGGGGGTTATAAGTGTTGTAAGTCTTCTGCTTTCTGTATCCAGAGGGATCTGCCAGAAATCATATGACGCGTCTAAGGTGGAAAACACCTTAGCTCCTGCCAGCTTTGGGGCAATGTATTCCAAAGTTGGTAAAATATAACGCTCTCATTTTACTGCTTTGTTTAAGTGTTTTAGATCCATACAAATTCTTACTTGACCTCTGTTTTTCTTTTCAACAGGAACCATTGGGGTGCACCAATCAGTAGGCTCAGTAACCTCTTCTATGATGCCCAAATCTCGCATTTGTTTCAGTTCTGACTTAACATTCGAAAGGAGAGGAAATGGGACACGTCATGGCGTTGTCAGGCTGTAGGGCTCTGCATATGCTCTCAGTTCTATTTTGACAGGGTCGCACTTTAGTAGGCCAATTTCTCCAAAAACTTCCTCTAGGAGATCTGTGTTTATATTATTAATACTCCTGACTAAACCCATCTTCCTAGCTACACTACCTCCCAACAGGTTGTGAGCATAGGGTCCCTTTATGACTGTGACCCAGAATCTGTATTTCTGTCCTTTAAACTGACTTGTGGTCAGAAACCTGCCCACACAGTGGACTTCACCTCCAGGGTTGGTGACCAGTGGCATTTTACTTGCTGTGACTAATCTTGGGCTCTTTAGCAGTCTGGTAAATGTAGTCAGCGACATCACTGTTATGTCTGCACCTATGCCAATTTTAAATCTGACAGTACAGCCATTTACAGGTAACTCTACAAGCCACTCACTTTCTGAATCTGGCTGCTCAATTATAGCTGGCTTAACATTAGTTACTGCTCCAATAAAAATCATGTCGCCTCTCTCTGCTGGATTGTCAGAAACAATTGTCACCTCTTTAAGCATTTTTGTCTTGCAGACTACTTCAAAATGTCCTATTTTATTGCATTTATGGCACTTCTTGTTCTTAGCTGGGCATGGCTGTGTTTTCCCATGTTGCCTATTATAGCGTGAACATGTAAAGGGATATTTGGGCTCACTGAGCTCAGTTTTTCTCCACCATTGTGCCTCATTGTTGCTCTTTTTAGTGTTAAAATGGCGTCTCCCTTGACTCATTCCATCCACAGCATGCTCCACATGCAAGCTAGCACTCTGCTGCTTTATTTAATAATAATAATAATAATAATTGTCTAATCTTGTCATCTGCGTATGTTTCCCATACACAGACGAAATTCGTCTCTGCATTTAACCCAACCACCTACCAGGTGGTGCAGTGAGCAGCCATAGAAGGCGCTCGGGGAGCTGGAGAAATAGGTGTGCACTCATAGACACCCCAAGATGTGTAGTGGCCGGGACGCGAACCCACGTCCTTCGGGTCCCAAGTCAAACGCCCTAACCACTACACCATCTTGGGTCCTTGTTCACTTTGGCGTGCTATTTGAATAGCTCGTTCAAGCGTGAGGTCTGTCTCACTGCAATTTTTCAGAAACACTGCGACCCATTATTCCTATCACAATCCTGTCTCGAATTTGTTTGTCTTTTGTGCCTCCAAACTCACAATATTGTGCTAGTTCACATAAACTTCTGACAAATGCTTCGACTGGCTCTCCGGCTTTCTGCACTCGCTTATGAAAGCAAGCTCTGTCGTGAATAACGTTCCTACTTGACACAAAATGGTCGCTGAATTTCGCCATTACGTCGTGTAGTCCAGCTCAGGATGCGTCTCTTCATCTGCCGCTCCTTCCTCATTTTCCCTCTCGTACACAAACGAGTCATAAATAGCCTCTGCCTCTCTTCCCAGGGCATAAAGAAGCGTGTTGACTTGTACTTCGCTGCTCTCTCTGTCCAGCTTTGACTCTATTCTGAAGTGGTCGAAGCGACGGCACCACATCGGCCATTCTGCTGGGCGGGAGAAGTCGAAAGGTTCTGGTGGACCGAACTTTGCCATAACTCACTCAGTAGGCGTCCTGTCTGCCACTTCTGACACCATGTCATGAACGGCTGCTTCAATGAAGAACTTCACGTCGACCCACAGTGTTGCTTGTCGAACTCAGTTTTATTACACTGCTAACTACACAACATGTTAACGTGCACTCCAACGTTCACTCAACGTCCATCTAACGTCCAGTGCATGCTCAGTCCGCTGACTGGCTACAGAAACCCAACTGGGACATCTCACCACACCACAGATCTCAAAAATTCTAGAAAAACTACAGTATTTTTCGGACTATAGGTCGCACCCGAGTATAGGTCGCATTGTCCAATTATTGCCAAAGAATTGGAAAAATCCATATATAGGTTGCACCTGAATATAGGTCGCACCTACGTCAAAATGTGGACCGTGTTTAGCTCTGCTGCAAATGTCTCTTCCACAGGAGCGCACAGCAAGGCTTTTAAGAAGATTAACACTTAAAAACAATTAATTGTTTGATAAAAAATTATAGCAAATATGTGTCTGAGCTGAACTTTTCTTTAATAAATGAATAATTTTAGCAGGATAAACACCTAAAAAAGATATATTTGTTAGCTGACATTATTGCAAGAGTGTGTCTCAGTTTAATTTTTGTTAATAAATGATTACAAATCAGCTTATTTTATAAAAAGCCATATATAGGTCGCACCTTACTATAGGTCGCAGGCCATGAAAAAATGATAAAAAGCTGCGACCTATAGTCCAGAAAATACGGTATTTATGACCAGATTAGATCAATTTATTGCTAAACCTAATATTCTAACTAGCAGTCAGTATGGGTTTAGAGCAAAAAACTCTACATCAATGGCTCTCATAGAATTAATAGAACAAATAATTACTGCTGTCAATCAAAAATATTATTGTGTTAGTATTTTTGTTGATTTAAAAAAAAGCATCCAATACTATTGACCACACTATTCTCCGTGAAAAATTGAATAAATATGGTATTAGAGGACCAGCAATAGCTAAATACAGTGGGTATCTAGCTATTTGAAAGATAGGAAACATTTTGTATAAAAAAATGGTGTAACCGCTGCAATATCATATGTGGAGTTCCTCAAGGCTCTATACTTGGACCAAAGTTATTTATTTTATATGTGAATGACTTGGTAAATGTGTCAGGACTCCTTAAATGTGTCCTTTTTGCAGACGATACCACATTTCTTTTGTTTGTGTAAAGATGTAGAACAGATGTTGGAGTTGAAGACAGAATTTGTTAAAATACAAACTTGGTTTAAACTTAATAAGTTATCATTAATGATGGGGATTTTAAACCCCTGTTACCTTAATAAAAACCACACAAGATAAACAAGAGAACAGTGTTAAATCAGACAAACAACTTTGCAAAGGGGAAGGGCTTTTAATGTCTTTTGAAACTTAGTTTGGTCTCAAATACATTGTCCTGCACAATTCCGAATTGTACTGGACATGACAAGCTATTTAAACAAGAAGCAGGTGGAGTTTGACAAGCTCTGACGTCTTACAGATAAAACAAACAAGTCATGGTTCTGATCAAACAAGAACATCTAATCCAAACATTTGTCAAGGCTAGAAGACTGTCTTTTCTGTATCAAGAGAAAAGCAAACAACATGTTTGTACTATCAAATATAAGTGTTTAAAGGGAACAGAGAATATTTGATATAAGTGAGCTGGGTTATAATTATTGGGTCAGAGTAATTAGTTTTAGATGATAAATATTGAACATCTCCATCATTTCATCCTCTTTATCATATATAAACTGATCATTATCAATCAGGTGAGCGGTGCGGAAAACAACCCCTGAGGCCGAATTTCTAATTAGAGGCAAAAAACTCACACCACCGTCCCGTGCCTCCACAGTAACGCCCTAACAGCGCAGGATCACCTTTTTAGGATGGTTTGAGAGATTATAAAGTTTTGGAGAACTCTGTTTGTCATATTTCATGACTTATTTCAATGTTTGAGAGAAATAAAGATTTTGAGGAGAATTTTGCAATGAGTATGGTCTCATTTCATGGCTTATGTCAAAGTTTTAAAAGGAATAATATATCTAGCATGAATTAGTCTATTTACCCACAAAAACCAAGTTTTTCCAAAGAAATAGAACTTTTGAGAAGAAACATATATATATAAAGGAACTAATCTATTTGTGTTAAACAAATAAAAGAAATAAGCTATTTAATTTGTTTTAAAATAAAAAGAACCAATCTAATTTGTTTTAACCAAAGAACCAATCTAATTTGTTTTAACCAAAAAAGAACCAATCTAATTTGTTGTGTTAAACAATTAAATGGAACTTATACACTTTCAAAGATGTGGGAAATAATTCTCAAACACACAACAAAATAGCCCTTTATGGGCACAAAAATAAAATAAGTTTGAAACTTCTTTGATATCAACTATTGCCCAGGAAAGTAAAAACAACCGGTTTGAACTTAAAAAATGAAATAGATCAACCATTCTTCTTCACAGCATCCATCCCTTTTTTCTTTTTTTGTTTTTGGTGTGGGAGGGTAATTTCAGTGTCTTTCCTGGGGAGGGAGTGCCCCGTTTTCAGAACACGTTCTTTCTGTTCCTTGGGGATTTGTTTGTGGCAGAAATTGTTGGGCACAAATCCATGTCATCTGGGGGGAGGGGGGGTTCTTTGTGTGTGGAATAAGTCCAGTTTTTCATTGTTGGGTCCAAGTCCATCTCATCTGGGGGGGGGAAGTTCTTTGTGTGTGGAATAAG
>JBBPBX010002927.1:58499-74670 GCA_038048925.1 Garcialebias charrua
GTGTGTGGAATAAGTCCAGTTTTTCATTGTTGGGCCCAAGTCCATTTCATCTGGGGAGGGGAGGTTCTTTGTGTGTGGAATAAGTTCATTTCATTCTGGGGGGGGGAGAAGAGTCTTTTTTTCTTCTGGGGGGGAGCTTTTGTTCAAGTCTTCTTCTTCTGTGAGTTTCTGTGCGGGTCTTTTTCTTCTTGGGGAGAGCTTTTTGTTCAAGTCTTTTTCTTCTTGGGTTTCTGTCAAAGTTCATTCTTTTCTTTGGGGAGAGCTTTTTGTGCGCCTTGTGGGTGGAGGGCATCAGGCAGTTTGATGGCTTCAGTCTTGTCCAGCTGTCTGTTGTTTAGTCTATTCAGGCATGAATTGCGGGCACAGTAGCAGGTCGCAACCCTGAATTGTGTGTGGACATGTCTCGACAAAGTGGGGAGCTTTGCTCTGACCAGATCCATCTCAAAATCTGGCTCAGCGATCGTTCCAAACTTCTCCTTCAGGGGAGCACCGGTCACTCAGATGTAACAGCTGCTGCTTTTTCTCTCGAGAAGATGACGTGTCCTTTCCTCCACCTGTAGGGGTCCCGTCCACCCTCGTTTTCAGCCGTCCCTAGCAGGACCTCGAGTCAAGGCGGGATTCACTGGCATCACTGGCAACTCCCCCTGAAGGAGTTCCGGAAACCTGTAGTCTTTTTAGAGGAGAACTGGACACCAAAAAACTTGCAAATTGTCAAATAAAACTAAGGCCTTTGGATCCCATGAGCCATTTGTGGTCTGGGGGAAGGTCAAACTGTGGGTTTGCCAATTGTTGGTAACTCCTTAGTGAGTCAAATCTGTTAACTTAAACTAAATTCTGTAATTGGCTATAATAATAATCGTTTCTTTAAACTTAAAATAAAATTCCATTCTTATTATCTAAAACATTTGTATTTAATGGCAAAAAACAACACAACAACAAATGATTTCATTCTTCAGTGAAAATGAGTAATCACTCACTTTGATTTGAGGTTAGTTTTCAATTAGTAAGTTATTCTTAATTAGCATGATCATCAAAGTGAGTAGCAGGAGACGGAGACGTTTTATACTCACCTAAAATACTTTACCTTTTTCATAGTCTGTAGAAAAAGTCTAAACATACATACAGACATAGACAGACATATACGTACAGACAGACATACAGCCATAAACATATATATATATATAGATATACATATAGACATACATATAGACATACATATAGTATATATATATATATATATATATATAGACATACAGCGCTGTAGTAATGAAGAATTTACTGTACAAACATTTGGTTCATGTTCTCAAAATAAGTCCAGTCTATAGTCAGGGTCAGTCGTGTTTTTTAAAAATATAGAACCACCACATTTCAAAATCAACCTTTCAAATCAACCTTTTGAATAGATCCAAAACTCCAGGGCGTCCCCCATCTTTTTCTCTTTGGATCTGTTAAAAATAAATACCTGTTTATCAAATGACATATACAGTACCTGTTCATTAAACAACATATATAAAAGCAATGTGGTTTGTAGGTTTATCTGATTTATCCTACAGTACAACATGCTTCTTAAATGATCCTTTAAATGGCTATGCTGTTGAATATAAAAATCTAAAAAGTTATTTTTTGTATAACTGATCATCTAATCAATGAATGAGCTGTTTCCTTTTATGAGCCCTCATTAATGTCATTAGTGATATATTCTTTATTATTATTAGTTATTTCTAGGAACACCTCCTAACATTCCCTTATTGCATTATTATATATCGCCACTGAGTGTCAGGCAGGCTCCCTCACTCAGTCTTTAAGTCTTGATTAAAAACCCACTTTTATTCTTCCAAACTTTAACATGATGTGATGTGTTTTGATCCTCTCTGTAATATACACTGTTCACTATATTAGCTAGTTTCTGTTGCTTTTTCTATATAATTTGTATTCGATTTTGTTTTGTTTTTCCTTACGTTTCACTGTCTGCTTGGCTTGTTTCTATCATACAGAACCTTGGTTGGCCCGCGTCAGCCTAAGTGCTCTATAAATAAAGTGGTATGGTATAAATAATCTAAGATCTCAAGCATAAAGCTATAAAAATTGTTCTAAAAATGTCTTAATCAATTCCTTTGTGGAAAACCAGACCAACCAAAATGCATTCCCGTCAAGGATAATCTGCCATCCTTCCTTCAGCTCCACAAAACATTGAATGTCTGCGGAGACACAATTTTAATCTGCAAAAAACAAAAAATATAAATATTTACTTGTTTCAGGGTTATGAGCTGGGATTATCTGTTTCATCACGGAGTTACAGGAAACGGAAAAATAAGTCGTCAGACCCACATAGTATAAACTACAAATTTTGTGGCCTTGTCCTCGCAGGCCATCTCATGAGAATGTGTTTCATTAAATAAAATTAATCATAGCAGACTGCAGATTTGAAACACGATACCAGGATTATTGACAGATCTTCACAGATCCATACGGGGGGCATGACCTTCAGCTGGACAGTTGGCGTGGGTGACTTTCGCAGCTGCACTTGTCTCAAGGCCATTAGAGTACTTGTTTTAAAATAAAATAAAAACTTATTCAGATGCTTTGCCTCTCTGATTCATTCAGCCATATTTTTTCACTGACTAAAGGTCTATCTCTTTTTTTTCGCCTTTAGACGGACAACCTTTTGTGCAAAGTATTTCTTAATACATGTGAGCAAATAATATCAAACTGGAAAACCTCATAGATGCAGTTACACCTCCAAAATAGCAACTTCTCAGACACAAAAAACAAAGTACCTGCACATTCACTCTCAGAGAACAGAAAACAGGCTGCAGGCTCAGCTCGGGTGGGGGGGGGGTGAAGGCCCACAAAAAACAGATAACAGACAGGAGCCGAGCTACTCATGCACACACTGAGGAAAATGGGAGGAAGAAAAGAAAAAACCAGAGGTGTAGGGCTCCAGAAACACAAACATACACGTAAAAAGGACTAAACAAAAAACAGAATGACGCGTCATATATAAATATAAACGTTCTTGTCTTAACTTCTCTTCTTGCCTGGCCAGACACGCTAAACGTCCAATTTAAAGGTCTGGCAGCCAGCCTCACATTTCTGGTCTTGGCGAGTTTCTGGTTGCCCTCGCTTATAAATCACAGAAATCTTGGTTCTGCCAACTAGCGTGTGCGCAAAATTCGCCTAGTTATCGAAAAGCAGACACCTCATTCATAATTTCAAATCATCGGCTCAGGGTGATAGTTCCTGTTACTGTACTCAAATTGTTTTAAAAACGACATATCAACAAACACTATTTAACACTCACATTTCTTGCTGACCTGTGTGGATGTCTGGAAATCTCCGCCAACCCGACCCTGATCGCACCAGATGGACCGGCCAGAGACAAACCCAATCACTGGACTTTCTGTCATATTTACCGTGCCTCGCAGCTGCGCTCCGTTCAGAGGTCATCAGGAGCAGGTGTGGGGAGAATGGGTTTTCGGCACCAAAATGATGGGGATTTTAAACCCCTGTTACCTTAATAAAAACCACACAAGATAAACAAGAGAACAGTGTTAAATCAGACAAACAACTTTGCAAAGGGGAAGGGCTTTTAATGTCTTTTGAAACTTAGTTTGGTCTCAAATACATTGTCCTGCACAATTCCAAATTGTACTGGACATGACAAGCTATTTAAACAAGAAGCAGGTGGAGTTTGACAAGCTCTGACGTCTTACAGATAAAACAAACAAGTCATGGTTCTGATCAAACAAGAACATCTAATCCAAACATTTGTCAAGGCTAGAAGACTGTCTTTTCTGTATCAAGAGAAAAGCAAACAACATGTTTGTACTATCAAATATAAGTGTTTAAAGGGAACAGAGAATATTTGATATAAGTGAGCTGGGTTATAATTATTGGGTCAGAGTAATTAGTTTTAGATGATAAATATTGAACATCTCCATCAATTAAATTTCGATAAAACTAATTACATGATATTCAGTAATAAAAGAGAACTAATGTTCCATTTAAAATTGAGGGTGTTGAGATTTGTAGAGTGAGTGAGGTGAAGTTTTGGGGTGTTGTCGTTGATGACAAACTGACATGGAAACATCACATAAATTATGTAAGAATAAAAATAGCTAAATCTATTGCAGTACTGTACAAAGTCAGGGACTTATTAATGATAAAGCTCTGTATTTGTTGTATAACACAATAATTGTTCCACACTTAATCTATCATATTAATGTTTGGGGTAAAGCGTGTAAAACAATTACAATGCCTATTTTTGTTTTACAGAAAAGAGCTGTAAGAATTCCGCTCATTCTCAATCAGTTCATCTGGACAGTTTCTTTTTAGTAGAAACGTTTCACCCTCACTCCAGAGGGCTTCGTCAGTCAGAGTAGTCCCAAGCACACTGAAGTTACCCCACCAAGTAAACAACTTAAGTGGACCAACCAGTTTGCTGTAGCCAAGATGGTTTCTGGGGGCTGTCCTGTCCCTCGTCGACTCCTCCCAGGCAGGCAGACATGTCCAAAGTGGTTCAAGACAAGAAAGTTCATTCTCAATAGTCCAGGTATCAAATCCGCTCATTCTCAATCAGTTCATCTGGACAGTTTCTTTTTAGTAGAAACGTTTCACCCTCACTCCAGAGGGCTTCGTCAGTCAGAGTAGTCCCAAGCACACTGAAGTTACCCCACCAAGTAAACAACTTAAGTGGACCAACCAGTTTGCTGTAGCCAAGATGGTTTCTGGGGGCTGTCCTGTCCCTCGTCGACTCCTCCCAGGCAGGCAGACATGTCCAAAGTGGTTCAAGACAAGAAAGTTCATTCTCAATAGTCCAGGTATCAAATCCGCTCATTCTCAATCAGTTCATCTGGACAGTTTCTTTTTAGTAGAAACGTTTCACCCTCACTCCAGAGGGCTTCGTCAGTCAGAGTAGTCCCAAGCACACTGAAGTTACCCCACCAAGTAAACAACTTAAGTGGACCAACCAGTTTGCTGTAGCCAAGATGGTTTCTGGGGGCTGTCCTGTCCCTCGTCGACTCCTCCCAGGCAGGCAGACATGTCCAAAGTGGTTCAAGACAAGAAAGTTCATTCTCAATAGTCCAGGTATCAAATCCGCTCATTCTCAATCAGTTCATCTGGACAGTTTCTTTTTAGTAGAAACGTTTCACCCTCACTCCAGAGGGCTTCGTCAGTCAGAGTAGTCCCAAGCACACTGAAGTTACCCCACCAAGTAAACAACTTAAGTGGACCAACCAGTTTGCTGTAGCCAAGATGGTTTCTGGGGGCTGTCCTGTCCCTCGTCGACTCCTCCCAGGCAGGCAGACATGTCCAAAGTGGTTCAAGACAAGAAAGTTCATTCTCAATAGTCCAGGTATCAAATCCGCTCATTCTCAATCAGTTCATCTGGACAGTTTCTTTTTAGTAGAAACGTTTCACCCTCACTCCAGAGGGCTTCGTCAGTCAGAGTAGTCCCAAGCACACTGAAGTTACCCCACCAAGTAAACAACTTAAGTGGACCAACCAGTTTGCTGTAGCCAAGATGGTTTCTGGGGGCTGTCCTGTACCTCGTCGACTCCTGTAAGAATTATCACTAGAAAGCATTACTGTCACCCATCAAGCACATTATTTTATAAACTGGTTATTGAAGTTCCATGATTATGTAGATTATAGTATTTTATCAGTTATGTATAGGGCTCAGAATAACACATTACCTTTAAATATCCAAATAAATTTTGTTAAAAGACAAAGATGTTATAATAAAGGGATAGAGATATTTATCAAACCAAAATTCAGAACTAGTTTGAAGGGACGGTCTACCTCAATCCAGGGAATTGGATTGTGGAATGGTTTGGAGAGTGATGTTAAAAATGCCAAGTCAATGTGTACATTTAAGAAAATGATCAAAACTGAATTGTTAAAAAATATATATGAAGTAGCATAATGTGTATTGTATTAGTTAGAAAAATAAGAAAGAGTTATTCATTTTGTTCTGTTACATGAAGATTATAGAATAAAATATATCTTTATTGACATTGCCATTGCACCAGGGCACAATACAACATGACTGAATGACGCGCATTCGTCTTAAGATAGGACGATGCGCGAAGCCACAGCCATACAGCGCCGCCACAATCTTAAATTTGAAAAAAGGGAAGATAACATGAGGATAAGTTGTGGTATTACAAAAAAGATCTTTCACATCTTGCCTTGCCTGTTTAGACACCATATGAGAAATCAAAAAACTCTACCAAAAAGCATATTTAAGACAAATCACACGTGCATTTGAGGTCGAGGCAGTGAGATTCTGTCCATGAGTCATTTCCAGATAGCAAACAGTTCTGTTGATGTTACCAGCCGGCATCTCCGATAGCGCTCACAGAAAGTTCTCTGGGGAGGGGGATACTAACACGTCTCAGGAGGAATTTGCTATCCAGCCTTTCCAAGGCTGTTTGGGAAGTCGGTTAGAGAAAACAAATATTTTTCACTTCAGGCACACAATGTAATTTCTGTAGCCTTGAGTCCTGCTGGACGATCTGATCCAATGTGATCCAATTGTGGGAACTTTTCACTAATCCAAGCTATGATTAATCCTCCAGGTGTTGACCACTACAGCGTCCATGAGTCCCAAGCCCTGCGGGTGGTCTGTGATTCTCAGAGATCGCGTCCACCTTCCGGTTTAGCTCGTAAATCAGCTGATTTATGGAGGTCACGGCACGGATCATACTCTCACTTTGACTAGGGAGCTTCGACATGGCATTAATCGCCGCTGAAGTACTCCTCATTTTCCGATAGAACAGTGCTCCACAAATGCCAAAGAGCAAAGCGCCTGCTATCATAAATCCAATTACAGGGAACCCCCGTGTTACGAACGAGATCGGGACCTAAGAACGGTTCGCAGCTCGATCCGTTCGTAGGTAGGGGGTGAAAATTATATTTAAAAAAAAAATTATTCATTCATTCATTCATTCAACCTTTATTTATCATGCTAACGGAGCGCGCGCACACATTTAAGCATGTAAAGTAGTGTACTGTAATGTTAAACATTGCTATTCACATTTACAGAATAAATAAAAATATATTTTCTTACTTTGAGATGGTCAAAGCCGACATCTTAGGTTGCCATGCGTTGATTGTTTTCGGGCCGAGCAGCGCGGGCCACCGCAGCTGCTCCAGGCCTGTGTTAGCTAGCTGGCTAGCTTCTGCTAGCCAAGCCATGAGCTAGTGTTGGAGCGGCGGCGCGATCAATCTGCAGCTCCTGCTCCAGCCGCTGCTCCAGCCTGAGACGTCCACAGAGCTATTCCAGCTAGTAATTAATCCACATGATGCGATCCTGGTCACCAGTGTTCAAAAGGCCGGCTCCCGTGTTAGCTCCAGTGTTAGCTCTGGAGCTAGCCAGGCCGGAGGTGTAGCCAGGCCGGCCGGAGGTGTTCGCACGGCGGCCTGGCACGATCGGCGATAAATCCGCTGCCTGAGACATCCACAAAGTTCACAGAGACGTTTCCAGCTAGTAATTAATCCATATGAAGCCATCCTGGTCACCAGTCTTCGTCCAGCTCTCGGCAGCTAACCTAAGATGGCGTCCGGTCCGGTGTTCTACATTAATTTGTGACCGGAGACCCCAGTGACTGAACCTTAAATAGCGTCCGGTGTTCTACATTAATTTGTGACCGTGTAAACTGAAGACCTACTTCCTGTTTCCCAAAATTGCTCAAAAATGATCAGAAATGATCTTTTTTATCATAATTATTATTTATAAAGCCTTTAAAACAACCAGAGCTGCAACAAAGTGATGTACACATGAAATTAAGAACATTTAAACACAAAAAAAAAAAAAAAAAAAAATATTTTTTTTTTTTTTAATTCATATTTTTATTAAATATGATATGTTCGTAGGTCCCGTGGTTCGCAGGTCGATGGGGTCGTAGGTCGGGGGTTACCTGTATGTACAAATCTTCCACGTCTTCCACAGATAGCACTGACAGACACATCACTCTCCACTCGCCCCAGGAATCCATGACGTATCCCCTAGGGTGTGTCTGTAAAGGGCAGGCTAGTTCTCCCGGACCTTGCCGTTTTGTAGAAAAAATCTTGTCAATAGAGTTGATCGCCCACAAAACTAAATCCATCGTCAATTTGTGTTCGAGAGATTATTTTCTTAGGAGCTGCAGACAAAACAAGAAGCCACGCAGGGTGAGGAAAAGTCGGGGAGGGAAGGAGCGAGGGAGAGAAGCTGCTACCTCGTCCAGAGCCGGAATTATTATTGTTTGAACTAATTGTTCGAAAAAAGGGGCAGAGATAATAAGATATGTTCTTCTTTCTGCTGCCTTTCATTTTATTGTTTTGTATTCTGGTCGCTCCTAAGTACTATAACCACTTCACTCCCCAACAAAGACCCCGGGGGTCTTTCTGGGTGGAGTTTGCATGTTCTCCCCGTGCATGCGTGGGTTTCCTCCGGGTATTCCGGTTTCCTCCCACAGACCAAAAAAAACATGCATGTTAGGCTGATTGGTGACTCTAAAATTGACCCTAGGTGTGAGTGAGAGAGTGGATGGTTGTTTGGTGTGAGTGAGACAGGTTCCTCTTGTAAATGAGTCCCCGTGACTCAACGAGGCTACCCTGTATAAATAAAGGTTGAATGAATATTCTTAACGTTTATGGAATTGTTTTTTTTTTAATGAATAAATTTTATAAATAAAATGAATAAATAAAAATAAATCAATCGTGTAGCACCTGAGCCATTACTTACATTTGTTGAGAGACAGAACATCAACAGAGTCACTAGAAGTTCCACAAATCATGACTTTAAAATTTAATTTTGTAGGACAACTTTTAGACAGACAGGCTTCTCTGTTAGGAATTGTAAGCTGTGGAGCTCATTACCAGCTGATCTTAAGACCATAACTGACATTAAAATATTCACTTCAAGGCTTAAGAATTGGCTAAAGATGAACCAGAATTATACTCATTTTAAAATATTGTAATGTTTTAACTCAGTAGTCTTAAATGCACACACACATACACATATATATAGTATATATTTTTATATTATTTGCTCATAAAATGTCTACAGAAACCCACTTCAAAAGCTTGGAACTGTCCCTGTAACTCAATAATACATAATGTGAACCTGATTAAAAAATATGAAAACACATAAAAACCTGAAATATTGTTGATATATTCATCCATCCATCAGTTGAACATGCCCGAAGCACCTCCCTAGGGAGGCGCCTAGAGGGCATCCTTACCAGATGCCTGAACCACCTCAACTGGCTCCTCTTTACGTGGAGGAGTAACGGTTCTACTCTGAGTCTCTCCCGGATAACTGAACTTCTCACCCTATCTCTAAGGGAGAGTCCAGCTACCTTGCAGAAGAAACTCATTTCAACCACCTATATCTGTGATCTCAATCTCTTGGTCACTATCCAGAGCTCATGTCCATAGGTGAAGGTGGGAACATACACCGACTGGTAAACCGAGAGCTTTGCCTTAGAGCTTTTGCCTGTTTTTTGATGCCTCAAACCTTGCCCTATCTAGGACACGGTGTGAGAGATCTTTTTTTACATGTCTCTCCTCGTGTTTTCTTCCCTTTTCACATCTAAGCAAAATATTATTCTGAATAAGAATAAGAAGGCCGCACTTTTATAGTAGCAGCTTTGTGCACTCAGCCCAGCTTTCGGACAACTGTACGTACATGTTCTCACTGTACCTCGGTGCAATGACAATAACGTTTATTCTGATTCTGATTATGGCTCAGCTCTCTTTTCACCACAATGTACTGGTACAGAATCTGCAATACTGCAGATGCTACATCAATCCGTCTGTCAATCTCATATACCATTCTTCCCTCACTCGTGAACTAAACCCCGATATACTTGAACTCCTCCACTTGAGACAGAACCTCACCCTCGACCTGAAGAGAACAGTCCACCCTTTTCCGGTTGAGGACCATGGCCTCAAATTTGGAGGTGCTGATTCTCATCCCAGCCACTTCACACTCGATGGCGAACCACTCCAGTGAGAGCTGAAGATTATGGCATGATGACGCCAACAGGACCACATCATCTGCAAAGCGCAGAGATGGAATTCTGAGGCCACCGAACCAGAAACCCTCCACTCCCTGGCTACACCGAGAAATTCTGTCCATAAAAGTTATGAACAGAACCGTGACAACGGGCAGCCCTGGTGGAGTCCAACTCCCACCCTGAAGGGGTCCGACTTACTACCGGCAATGGGAACAAAACTCTTGCACCGCTTGTATAGGGACTGAACAGCCCGTAACAACGGACCTCCAATCCCATACTCATGGAGCACCCGCCACAGTGTACCCAGAGGAACATGGTTGAATGCTTTCTCCCAAGTCAACAAAACACATGTAGACTAGATGGGCAAACTCCCATGACCCTTCGAGGACCCTAGTGAGGATAAAGAGCTGATCCAGTGTTACACGGCCAGGACGCAGCCTGCATTGTTCCTCCTGGATTTTAGGTTTGACCAGCGATTGGACTCGCTTCTCCAGTATCCTTGAATAGACCTTACCAGGGTTGCTAAGGAGGGTGATGATCCTAAAATTGGAGCACACCCTCCAATCCCCCTTTTTGAAGAAGGGAACCACCACTCCAGTCTGCCAATCCAGTGGCGCTGCCCCCGATGTCCATGTGACATTGCAAAAGCGTGTCAACCAAAACCGCCCCACTCCTCCTCCAGAGCCTTAAGGAAATCAGGGTGAATCTCATCCACTCCTGGAGCCCTGCCACATCAGAGCTTTTTAGCTACCTTGGTGACCTCAGCCATAGATATGGAAAGATCAACCCCAAAGTCCCCAGACTCAGCTTCCTCCATGAACGACGTGCTGTTGATATTGAGAAGGTCTGAGAAGTATTCCTTCCACTTCCTGACAACATCACTGGTTGAGGTTAACAGCACACCACCTTCACTAAAAACAGTTAGTAAAGAGCTGTTTTCCCTTCCTCAACCGCCTGATGGTTTGCCAGAATCTCCTCGGAGCCAACTGAGAGTCTCTATCCAAGGTCTCACTGAACTCCTCCCACATCTGAGCTTTTGCCTCAGCAACAGCCAAGGTTGTAGACCGCTCGGCCCTCCGGTACTTCTATCTGCCTCCAGAGTCCCACTGGCCAACAAAGCCCGACATGACTCCTTCTTCAGCTTGACAGCCTCCCTAACCCGGGGTTCCTTTTTCTCCCAGCCTTCCTCTGATGTGCCATGATGCACGGGGTACGTAGTTACGCATGAAGGAGGCTGAGTAATGAGATGAATGGTGTGAGCAGGTGCTTCATGCTGATGTCTGAATGGACCCAGTGAGACATAGACCATATCCTGATCTGCCCTTTATCCAATAGCAACAGTCCTAAAGGGCGTAGCTTATATGAAATAGCACATTGGTTGCTTATTGTGGCCCCGGATTCTATGAATATAATTGTAGTCCTTTAGGCTTTGGGCCTCACTGGTTCCTAAATGGCTGAATGAAAGCTATTTGGGAGCCGTTTGCCTCGTGTCACCAGATTAAATAGATACTGGGCGGGTCCACCTAGCAGGTGGGCGTGGACTAAAGATTTTCAGTGGACGCTGCGCGCCAAGGGAATTATCCCTTTGTTTGTGGATTGCCACTGCAAGAAGCACCAACAACCTTGCGGCCACAGCTCAAGGCAGCTACCTCAACATTTTCTCATCTTCTCGTCCCCCTTAACAATTCTCTGCTATCCCCCTCCCCTCAGGTCAAGAGTCTCTGTGTCATCCTCGACACCACTCTCTCCTTCACTTCACACATCAACAATATTACTCGGTCTGCCTATTTCCACCTCCGTAATATTAACCGTCTCCGTCCTTCTCTCACACCCCGCTCCACAGCCATCCTGGTGCACAGTCTTGTGACTTCCCGTATCGATTACTGCAACTCCCTTCTCTACGGCCTCCCCAACAAATCTCTCCACAAGTTACAGATGGTCCAGAACTCAGCTGCCCGTGTCATCACTCAAACCTCCTACTATAACCACATCACTCCTGTCCTGCAGCAGCTCCACTGGCTCCCGGTTAAATCACGCATCATCTTCAAAATTCTACTTCTCACGTTCAAAGCTATCCACAACCTTGCCCCTCCTTATCTATCTGACCTCCTACAAATCTCCATCCCATCACGCTCTCTCAGATCCTCCTCTTCGCTACATCTCCATGTACCCTCTGCCCACCTCTCCACCATGGGGAGCAGGGCCTTCACCTGCTCTGCCCCTCACCTCTGGAACGCTCTACCGCCAGACCTTCGAAACACCACCTCCCTTTCTCTGTTCAAGACAGCCCTGAAAACACATCTCTTTAGACTAGCTTATCATTAACTTTACTAAATGTATTTTTATTATTTTGCATTTTATAATCTTTATGTATTTTATATTTCAATTTGTCACTGATAATGTTTGAACTGTATTGGTTTGTTAAGTGTCCTTGGGTGTCGTGAAAGGCGCTTTTAAATAAAATTATTATTATTATTATAACAAACGAGGCATGGAACATGGCCCACTCTGACTCAATGTCCCCCACCTCAGCTGGGATGTGGTTAAAGCTCTCCCGGAGGTGTGAGTTGAGGATCTCTCTGACGGGTTCTTCTGCCAGGTGTTCTCAGCAAACCCTCACTACACATTTGGGTCTACCGGGTCTGTCTGACATCTTCCTTTGATCTTTGATCAGTTGACAGCTCAGCTCCTCTCTTCACCCGTGTCCAAAACAAACGGCTGCGAATCAAATGACATGATGTCAATCATCGATCTATGATCTAGGGCATCCTAGTGGTAAGTGCACTTACGGACACCCTTGTGTTCGAACATGGTGTTTGTGATTGACAAACTATGACAAGCACAGAAGTCCAACAACAGAACACTGCTCGGGTTAAGATCAGAGAGGCTTTTCCACACAATCACGCCTCTCCAGGTTACACTGCCATTACCCATGTGGGCATTGAAGTCCCCCCAGCAGAATAAAGGAGTCCCCAGCTGGCGCACCTTCCAGCACCCCTGCCAAGGACTCCAAGAAGGCCAGATACTCTGAATTGCAGATCGGCGCATGGGCACAAACAACAGTCAGAGCCTGTCCCCCCACCCGAAGGCGAAGGGAAGCCACCCTCTCATCTACTGGGGAAAACTCCAAAACAACGGCACCAAGTCAGGGGGCTACAAGCAGACCCTCACTAGCTCGACACCTCTCACCGTGGGCAACACCAGAGTGGAATAAGGTCCATCCCCTCTCAAGATCGGTTCCAGAGCCCTTGCTGTTTATAGAGGTGAGCCCAACTGTATCTAGTCGGTATCTCTCAACCTCGCGCAGAAGCTCAGGCTCCTTCCCGCCAGAGAGGTTACATTCCATGTCTCAAGAGCCAGCTTTGGTAAGTCACAGTCAGAGCGCCAAGGTCGCCGACTTCGGCCACTGCCCATGGCATCATGCACATGACTTTTATGGCCCTTCCTGCAGATGGTGGGTCCACAGAAAGGTAAACCCATGCTGCTCCTTCGGGCTGAGCCTTTTCGGGCCCCATGAGTAGAGACCCAGTCACCAGGTGCTGGCTGATGAGCCCCTCCCCCAGGCCCACGTCCGGGTAAGGGACACTGAGTTCCTTGTTTTGTCTTGTCCATAAAAATCTTCTGAATCACTCTTTGTCTCGCCTGTCACCTAGGACCAATCTGCCTTGGGCGACTCTACCAGGGGCAATTATAATTGCCCCCAACAGCATAGCTCCTAGGATCATTCAGGCACAAAAATTCCTCCACCACAATAAGATGGTGATTCAAGGAGGAGATTGTTGATATAGAAGTTTTTCGTGGGTTACTTGTTTAAACCTGTTTAATATTTAGCTTCAGTGAAGCTGCACCGGGTAAACAAAACAAATAAAACCACTTTTCATTTATCATATATCTCTGATTCAAAGCCACCGGAGCTTCAGTTTACCTGGTTCAAAGTGTGAGTTCGCTCCTGTCTGATAATCAATAACCTCGCTCCAACAAATCCAATAAATTATCTTTTTAAACATTAAAACTGACCTCAGACATTCCCTGAAGCTTTCTAGTTGATGGACTAAAAGAGATGAGCAGGCTCCTGTGTCTGAAGGTGACAAATATATTTTCAGGAGCATGCAAAAATTGTTTCATTATAAATTATAAATGATGACTGCTCTCATGTTCTGGTTGTCTTTTATTTTTTATTTTATTTTTTCAAACTAAGAAGCTAGTTTTTGTCCACTTCCTTTAGTTTTATTTCCTGAATTTTTATTTTATTTTCTATTGTCTTCAGAGCACCATATACAGTATTCATCTTATTGTTTACATTTAAAAACAATCTGTTAATCACCTTCTTGCAAAGCTAAAACTACAAAACTCTTTAAAAAGGGAGAAATTGTGAAATCTGTGTTTGAACAAAGTGTCACAGCTGAAATAACTGTCCTGAGTTTCACGCTGATCGTTCCACAAACACAAACATTCCTCCAAACGAAGAGCAGAAACAGTTTGTATCTGAGTCACAGATGCTCTCAACTGAAGCACACACACCTTAAAGCTCAAACTACAGATTTATCAGACTTTATTCTGCTCTGTAACATGTTTTCAGCACAGACACTAACTTTCTTAAAGAAAGAGAGACAGAGGGGAGGAGGGGGTTGAAAATTGATCAGCATCTTTTGTAACTGATGTCAATCTGTTACTTTGTTTTTCTGCTTCTTTTCGTTTGCTTAACTTTCAACCAGCAAACGAGTGAAGCAATCACAGATAATCACATTAACATAAAATATCCAAGAAAACAAGCTTTTTTGTTTACCTTGTGTGTGTGTGTGCGCGTGTGTGTATGTATGTGTGTGTGTGTGTGTGTGTATGTGTGTGTGTGTGTGTGTGTGTGTGTGTGTGTGTGTGTGTGTGTGTGTGTGTGTGTGTCTATACCTCCCACACCCACATACATTACCACACAGACATTCTGTTCTTCACATTAATTACCCGTCAGAGAGCAGTGAGTGATTGAGAGCTTTGCTCTCCTGATGCTGCAGCTCACTTGGTCCTGCTCAGAAACATTTTACTCCACAGAAAGAGCTGCTAATACTTTAAGAAGTGACCTCGAGGAGTCCAACAATCAGAGAAACCTGCAGGAATTTCAGAGCCGATTACGGTACTCACTTTACTCACGCTGCAGTGACCGCAGGTTTTTTATGGTAGATCTCTTTCATTTGAACCAACGTTCTTTGGAGTGATTTACTTTAGTTTTCTTTCATCTGTTTTGTACTCTACTTGTTTTAACTGGATCTTTTGAGTTTTAGTCATTTAACAGGTAAGTTTATTTTTTTAATTTATTTTTTCTTTTTTTTTGAATCAAAGATGAACATGATACTGTATATGACTTCTCTTATCCAGTGTTCATATGCCGGGGAATGCAGATCCTATCTGAATGAAATAAGTCTCCAGGCTTGAAGAGAGACAAAAGCAATCATTCCTCTTGCCCTTGCTGAATTATGCATCCACAGGGGCCACCCAAAACAATGAAATGAATGGTGGCGGGTACAAAGTTTTTCCACTTATCCCAGAGGAGGTGTCAAAAATAGATTACAAATAGGTCCGCAGTTTTAGACAAGACTTGTGGGCATTTGCTGACCGGGATGGTTAGGATGCTTGAGAACAGTGGAACGCTAGTCTGTAACATCTTAGCTAGTACGTATGTATTGCATGTGGCTAGCTTAGCACTAAGCTAAATTTGTGACAATGTAAGACACTAAGTGTAAGGTGCATTAAAGTTGAAATTTATTTAAAACCCCACACTGTATTGTCCTCAAGCTTCATGTCAAACATCCTTTAGACGAGTAGTGTAACACAAGTAAAAAAATTCTAGTGGTAATATTATTATTATTTTTCTCTATGAACACCCAACCTGACGCTGTGTGTTAAGATTTAAGATGCTTCAAAGATGGAATGTCTTTTTTTTATTAAAACAGCTGCATTTCCACAAACTTGGTGAGAAACATGCTTTAAATGTGTGGAATTAAAGTTAGGAATTGGGACCCTGTGTACACAGTTTTGTTCCACCACATGTACCACTTGTGGTGCAAATGACAATAAAGAACCTTGACTTGACTTGAAATCTAGATGAAATGTTGTTTTTTTGTACACTAGTATACACTTTTTTGCACACTGGTGACACACACACACACACC
>JBBPBX010002927.1:76110-86291 GCA_038048925.1 Garcialebias charrua
CACACACACACACACACACACACATTACAGATACTTCTTATGCCTCTGGACATTTTTTTTTTAAAGTTTAAACGTTTTGTCTTTTATCCAAAAGATTTCAGTCAGTCAGACTGACTGAAGAAGTTGTTGGGATAAAAGACTAAAGGTTTTGACAATTTTTTAAATCTGTAATTTAACTTTGTTAGATTTTTCTAACTGGATTTTTGAGCATGCATCAGGATATGTTATAGAGGTTCTTATGATCTCATGTTACCAAAAGGCTAAGGTATTTAAATTATGTTAAACAAATTTTAAGTAGTGCAGTGTCTAAAGTTTTCTGTTCTATAGAGGTCACAGGCATCAGCTCGCTCTTTTGAAGATTAACCATATAGCAAGATATTCTCCCAAATTTTTGAATCAAAGTAAGTAACTCAGGAATGCTAGTGAGAGGATCTGATGTATACATGTCATCGGCATATAAAGAAACTGTATGCTCTGAGCCTAGATGATTTTTACCTTTAATGATGGAGTTTTGCCACAAAGCTACAGCTAATGGTCCTATCATTAATGCAAATAGAAGCAGTGAGAGTGGGTACCCCGTCTCATTCTGTGTTGGGATTCGAAGTAGCAGGATATGTTACAGTTATTGTGTACTGCCGCCATTTGGGAGTTATACATCACCTTCACCCATGATATGAATTTAGGACCAAATTTAAATAATTTTAAAGTCTCGAGGAGATAACCCCACTCCTCCCGATCAAATGCTTTCTCAGCATCCATTGAGAGCATGACTTCATCACAGTTGTGACCAGGCAGATTGGGAGTCTATAACACACCAAGCAGCCGCCTAACACTGAGGAAAGCCTGGCAATATTTTACAACACCTGTTTGATCAGGTGGGACATTTGTGGGAACCACCTGCTCAAGTCATCTTGCCAGGGCCTTTGCAAGGATTTTTGCATCTGTATTTAAGAGTGATATAGGTTGATGCAAGCTGCAATTTAAAGGATCTTTATACTTCTTAGGTAACAGTGAGATTACATTCACTCAACCTTTATTTATTCAGGTTAGTTTCATTGAGCCTCCGCAATGTTTTTATTTCTATTTTTTGTACTTCATTGTGTGTGTTGCCTGTTGTTTGTTTGTTTGTGCAGCACTTTGGTTGGCCTTGTCGCTGTTTTAAGTGCTCTATAAATTGTAATTACAATATAAAGCCATGGTTATTTCTGACGGGCAACACGGTGGCTCAACTGGTAGAGCTGCTGCCTCTCAGCAAGCAGGTCCACATTGTAATATTTCCACGCAGTCTTGGTAGTAGTGTAATTTAGCTACAATAGCCCTCAACAATAGCCCTCTTATCACCTGACTTCTTCTCGCCCAGCGTCTGGTGCGAGCAGTTAACCAGTGGCGACTTGATCAACTGCAGCAGCTCTGTTAGCATCTACTTCCGCAGTGCTGTTTGACTCTGGCATCTCAAGGACGCATAAGATCCTCACGTTGCACCTTCTCAAATGCCCCTCCATGTCCTCACATTTCTTTTTCAGCCCATTTATCTCATCTTTTGTTTGTTGTCACAGTGCTGCACAGAACTTCAACTTCATTTGACCAGGTGGAAAGTTCATCTTCAACATCCTTCACGCTCAGTCTCACCCGGTCAATTTCTGCTCTGAACGCCGTGATGCTGTTAGTCACCTCCGCTCTCATCGCTTGAAGATCACCCTTAATAAAGGTGAGATCCTCCAAGAGGGCAGCCCTCATCCCCAATCTGACTATTGCTGAAATTTCTGCTTGTATTGAAGCCAGAATGTCCAACTTCAGGGTGACACGTCAGACTCTGGAACCTGGTGAGGGTGGAGCTGAGACCCCGGCTCTAGAAGTACAGTGGCCTGAGGCGGCATCAGGCCCAGTGGCCACAGAAGCCGTAGGCTGAAATTTCTTCAATTTTGATGCCATATTTCAACTCTGACAAGTCGCTACAGGACAATGCAAACTCCTGGAGCATGCAACACAGAGGCAACGAGAATATCCTCCTGAAAGGCAGTTTTAATAGGCTATATGCCACGGACTTCCGTTCTAGCACTCCCGCAGTCATGAGCCCGACCGCGCACTTCCGGTTAGCGGGAATGACACGAACATAAATGAGTAAATACAATTAATAAAACATCTACATACACACCAACAATAACTCTATACACATATAAATCCATGTAAACCTATGCAACGTTTCCCCTACGGATAGCCACAATAAATTGTCGCCCGAACCCCCCCTCGGCGGGGGAATGGAACAGCTGTACCCACCGGTGGGCGGACACAATGGAACTCACGTGTAGTGCCGGTAGCTCGCAGCCGCTTCCCGTTTCGTGCCATTGTCATGGTCTGCTACTAGAAGCTAACGCTAACAACAACAGCAGTGGATAGGAACCGGAAGTGCAGGATATGGCCGATATTTTAACGGAAGTACGTCACAACTACCCGTGGCATATCGTCTATTAGTACCTGGCAGAAGCACAGCTAAACACAACCTAATGTGTCACCACCATCTTGTCCCTCCCAGATTGTTTGTTCATTTTTCTGTTATTCAACACTTCAAAGATGAACATGATTTGGCTTTTACAAAGTTTATTCCTTCATTCTGTCCCAGATGCTGCAACAACCCTCACTTTTTCTACAGAACTAGGAACCTTTAAGGAAGATTGGATCTGACTCAGTGCCTTCTGGTGCTCCAGCTGTAGAAGATCATGGTGTTTGCAGACCTCCTGGAGCAGGTGGGCAGCACAGGACGCTTCCAGGTACTACATGTGACACTCCTCTCTTTTCCTGTCCTGATGCTGGCCAGTCACAACCTGCTGCAGAACTTTGTGGCCTTGGAGCCTCCTCACCACTGCAGAGCACACTCCAACCTCTCTGGGTCTCAGCTGAGCCCAGAGGACACTCTGCTCATCACCATCCCACTGGATCCTGTTGGGAAACTGCAGAGATGTCGGCGGTACGTGAGTCCACAGTGGCACCTCATGAACAGGAGCTGGAGTTTGGCTTCAGACGAGTGTGGTGAGGATGAGGTCAGGTCGGACGTTGTCCTACAGGGATGCACAGACGGCTGGTCCTACAACATGACTGAAAGGACCTCCACTATCATATCTGAGGTATGGCTACATGCTCCACCTGCTTCACACTGAGGACTTCAACACATGTTAGATGTTTGTCTGTGTTGTTTGATGTGATAGTGGGATTTGGTGTGTGACCTGCGCTCCTTTAAACAAATGGGACAAACAATTTACATGGGAGGTGTGCTCGTGGGGTCTTTTGTGTTTGGAAGCCTCTCAGACAAGTAAGATTTACCTTTTCAACTCTAACTTTATTTAAAACCTAAGCAGTGTACAACATGTCTGAGGCAGAAACTCTAACAAAAATACATTCTTTTTATGTTTTTTGATGAACAAATTATTTCACCGACATCATTCTCTTCTAGATATGGTCGACGAATCCTCCTGATTGTTTCCAGCCTGCTCATGGCAGTTTCAGGAACGTGTGCTGCTTTCTCCCCCTCCTTCTCTTTCTTCTGCTTGTTCAGGTTTGGTAGTGGGATGGCTCTGTCTGGTGTCGGCCTCAACTCCTTCTCACTCAGTAAGATACAAAATTTAAAAAACAGAACAAATCTAAGTGTTACTCATTTTTTCATGCTACAGTTTAACACTGGCCGTGAAAATATGTGTTCTCCAATCTTATACAAAACCCCATGAGACCTTTTAGTTCTATCTCAAGTAGTTGTTTCTTTCTTTGTGCATAGACCTACGCACTGAACTACAGTTTGGATTATCAGGCTTTTTTTGTGTCCTGGAATTCCTCAGTTCTTCCAGGATGACTTATAAATCCAATGAAAGAGTCACCTGAATGAGGGGAAAGCCCTCATTAATCTGAACCAAAGAGGTGTTCAACCTTCAGATTTATGTTTTAAGGTGGCCTGTTTATGATGAGGGTGGTACATAAGTCTTGTGGTACCAGACCACCCTAGGCCTAAGGGTGATGATCAGTTTTATAATCTTATCATCAGACCTGAGGACCATCCATCCATCCATCCATTCTCTTCTGCTTATCCGGGGTCGGGTCGCGGGGGTAGCAGCCTAAGTAAGGAGGCCCAGACTTCCTTCTCCCCAGCCACTTGGGCCAGCTCCTCCGGGGGAATCCCAAGGTGATCCCAAGCCAGCCAAGAAACATAGTCCCCCCAGCGTGTCCTGGGTCTTTCTCTGGGTCTCCTCCCAGTAGGAGATGCCCGGAACACCTCACCAGGGAGGCGTCCAGGAGGCATCCTAACCAGATGCCCGAGCCACCTCAATTGGCTCCTCTCGATGTGGAGAAGCAGCGGCTCTACTCTGAGTCCCTCCCGGATGACCGAGCTTCTCACCCTATCTCTAAGGGAGAGTCCAGACACCCTGCGGAGAAAACTCATTTCAGCCGCTTGTATCCGAGATCTCGTTCTTTCGGTCACAACCCAAAGCTCATGACCATAGATGAGGGTGGGAACGTAGATCAATCGGTAAATTGAGAGCTTTGCCTTTTGACTCAGCTCTCTCTTCACCACGACAGACCGGTACAGCGCCCGCTTCACTGCGGACGCTGCACCTATCCGCCTATCGATCTCACGCTCCAGTTTTCCCTCATTCGTGAACAAGACCCCAAGATACTTAAACTCCTCCACTTGGGGCAGGACCTCCTCCCCGACCCGGAGAGGGCACTCTACCCTTTTCCGGCTCAAGACCATGCCCTCAGATTTGGAGGAACTGATCCTCATCCCGGCCGCGTCATACTTGGCTGCAAACCACTCCAGCAAAAGCTGTAGGTCACGACCTGATGAAGCCAACAGGACCACATCATCTGCAAAAAACAGAGCAGTAATTCTAAGGCCACCAAAACGGATCCCCTCAACACCTTGGCTGTGCCTAGAAATTCTGTCCATAAAAGTTATGAACAGAATCTGCGACCAAGGGCAACCTTGGCAGAGTTCAACTCTCATTGGAAACGAGCCTGACTTACTGCTGGCAATGCGGACCAAGCTCTGACACCGGTCGTACAGGGACCTAACAGCCCGCATCAAAGGGCCTGGTACCCCATACTCCTGGAGTACCCCCCACAGAACCCCCCGTGGGACACGGTCGAATGCCTTCTCCAAGTCCACAAAGCACATGTAAACTGGTTGGGCAAACTCCCACGCACCCTCCAGGACCCTGCTGAGGGTGTAGAACTGGTCCAGTGTTCTACGACCAGGACAAAAACCACATTGCTCCTCCTGAATCCGAGGTTTGACTATCTGACCGACCCTCCTCTCCAGAACCCCTGAATAGACCTTACCAGGGAGGCTTAAGAGTGTGATCCCCCTATAGTTTGAACACACTCTACAGTAAATGGTAAATGGTAAATGGAACTTATTTATATAGCGCCTTCCAGCCCCCTCTGAGGAGCCCCAAAGCGCTTTACAATACGAGCCATCTACCCATTCATACACACATTCATACACCGTTAGTGGTAGCCTGCCTTGTAGGGCGCTATCCAGACCTACCGGGAGCAACTCTGGGTTAAGTGTCTTGCCCAGGGACACAACGACACATGGTGGGCGGATGCGGGACTCGAACCTCCGACCTTCCGATTGGGGGTCGACTGCCATTACCACTGTGCCACGGCCGCCCCACTGTCACCCTTTACAGTCACCCTTTTTGAATAGGGGAACCACCACCCCAGTCTGCCAATCCAAAGGAACTGCCCCCGATGTCCACGCAATATTGCAGAGTCGCGTAAGCCAACACAACACCACAACATCCAGAGCCCTAAGGAACTCCGGGCGAATCTCATCCACCACTGGGGCCCTGCCACCGAGGAGCTTTTTAACCACCTCAGTGACCTCAGCATCAGAGATTGGAGAGCCCGACCCAAAGTCCCCAGGCTCTGCTTCCTCAGTGGAAGACGTGCCAGTGGGATTGAGGAGGTCTTCGAAGTACTCTGCCTACCGACTCACAACATCCCAAGTTGAGGTCAGAAGCATGCCACCCCACTATAAATGGTGTTGGTGGCGTACTGCTTTCCTCCCTGAGACGCCGAATGGTGGACCATAATTGCCTCAAAGCCATATGAGGATGGGATGTGGGGTTTGAATGGGTCATGTTCAAGGTCTCTACTGAAGATGGAGATTCCAGGAGCTGTAATTTAAAGGTCATCAGTGCCATTTAAGGTGGTACAGGACAACACACTGGTGGACACTATTGATCATAGAGGTCCTCAAGCTAAGGTAGGATGTCTTTATGGCTGGTCTATTTGAAGGGACTCCTGAATCAGCTAACAGGTTCATGCAGGTTAGACGGACTGAAGTTTCTATGGCTGTGGGAGCAAAAACCTTAAACCTGGGAGGAATTCATGCCAGGCCATAGAAAAGGACAATCTGTATGGCATATAAACATTGTTTAAAAAAAAATAAAAAAAATAAAAGAGGGACGGTAGCATGTGTTTCAACAATCAGATGACACGTTTCTCAACCTCTCTGGAAAAGTTTACTGTTGGAAAGTGTGGCCGCACTGATAGATTCTCGAACCTCAGATGCAGAAGGAGCAGCGTGTCTTTGGTCCTGGCTAAAGAGCAATGGACAAGAACTTTTACTTTTGCAAAGTTTTTGTGAGGTTCAAATGAATCTGACTCCCTAATCTGCATGTGTTAAGTGGATTTGAAGGGTTGCAATCAGCTGCAACTTTGTGATGTGACCAGGATGAGAATCAGGTCCTCTTATTCTGAGGCCATGGATCTCACCTGAGGAGGTCTCTGAGTTGGGGTGAACTCTTGACTCAAACAGAGGACTTCACTTATCTAAGAGTCTTGGTCATAAGTGATGTTAGGGTGGAGCAGTAGATGATTGTAGCCTTCTCCATACTAATGAGAGTGTTGCTCTGGTCTGTTGGGGTGAAGAAACAGATGAGCCAAACTGCAAAGCTCTCTGGTTCATCTATTTTCTTACTCTTTAGCTAAAAGATGGGATTGTATTCAAAAGAACAAGATCTTCAGTGCAACCATCTGAGACATGCTTTCTTTGAAGGGTGGCTCAGCTATCCACAGTATTCCTACGCCCCATGACGCTTTGCGCGAAATGTGCACACGACTTCCGGTTGACCGGAAACACCGTTTGTTTACATGCGAGTAATACAGTTGAAGACAGTCCAAACTTTGTTGTTTTAGTTCATTAAAAATGTGGGAACACCACTCGTTTTGTTAAAAGAGGAGGGACAAATAAAAAGAAATTACAGATGTTACCTGATCGCGCAGACATAATTTAAAACTACATAAATAGCGAACGCGTTTGCTCCGGCCTCTCGGCTAAGGTTTGTTAGCAGCTATCTCGGCTAAAAATACCGGTCGCGTCTGAGATCTATCGTTTTAAGACAGTAAATCTTCCAAAACTCTCATTAATAAACCCTCCCCGAATAAAAAGATGTTACCTGATCGCGCAGACATAATTTAAAACTACATAAATAGCGAACGCGTTTGCTCCGGCCTCTCGGCTAAGGTTTGTTAGCAGCTATCTCGGCTAAAAATACCGGTCGCGTCTGAGATCTATCGTTTTAAGACAGTAAATCTTCCAAAACTCTCATTAATAAACCCTCCCCGAATAAAAAGATGTTACCTGATCGCGCAGACATAATTTAAAAATACATAAATAGCGAACGCGTTTGCTCCGGCCTCTCGGCTAAGGTTTATTAGCAGCTATCTCGGCTAAAAATACCGGTCGCGCCTGACATATATCATTTTAAGACAGTAAATCATCCAAAACTCTCATTAATAAACCCTCCCTGAATAAAAAGAAATTACAGATGTTACCTGATCGCGCAGACACAGCCATAGAGAAGGATGCAGGAACACTCTTTCTTTGTTTTGGGTCCGTGTTGAAAACACTGTTGTTTTAGCCAAAGATTTAGCTTGGTCCGGTTGTTGGTGCAGCCGCGAACAGCACAGCAGGTACCTGAACCCCGGTAGGACATTTCAGTAAACGTTCCGTTTAAACAAAAGCTGTGTTTGCTCCGATAAAATGAATGAAAATAACTTTCAAAAACACCCGCGATCCATACTCCGCCTATGGAATACAGGCACTTCCGGTGTCGGACAGGAAGTACAATGCACATTCGCTTCTACAGTGACACCCTCAGGAATACTGTGGATAGAGATCATGGTGTTCGACTACAACTATTCCACATTGAAAGGACTCAGCTGAGGTTGTTTGTGCATCTGAATCGGTTGCCTCCTGGGTGCTTCTCTTTAGAGGGGTTCCAGGAATATACCACCTGAACAAATGCAGAATTTGGCAACAACCATCTTACACCAGACGACAACCATGCAAGCTCTGAGTATTAACAGATTGGAGAGGGTCCTCGCTGCAGACTGTAGCACGGACCGGTGTCAGTCCCGGAAGTGGTTATTGCACTCCGGAAATGAAGGGGGCGCTAGTGGCGCTATTAAAGGGGCACTAGTGGCGCTATTAAAACACGCAACAACAACAAAATGAATGGAAATTAATATTTTAAAGGCACTAGTGGCGCTATTCTAAAAAAAAATAATGGAAGTTAATATTTTAAAGGCGCTAGTGGTGCTATTACAATTTTTTTAAATGGAAATTAATATTTTAAAGACAAATGTTTATGTTTATTAAATTTGTTCATTTTTTTTACAAAAGAAACAATACAAGACAATCCCATAAATGATAATGTACAAAATATAAAAAAATGAAAGGTAGCAGAAAGAAGAATAAATCTTATTATATCTGCCCCTTTTTTCCAACAATCAGATTAAACAATAATAATCTTCAACCAACAGTACAAAATGACTAACTCTTTCTAATTTTCTAACTAATACAATACACATTACGCTATTTCATATATATTTTTTAACACATTCGTTTTGATCATTTTCTTAAATGTAAACATTGACTTGGCATTTTTAACTACATTCTCCAAGCCATTCCATAATCTAATTCCCTGGATTGAGGTAGAACGTCCCTTCAAACTAGTTCTGAATTGTGGTTTTACAAACATCTCTGTCCCCTTAAGATTATAACAACTTTGTCTTTTAACAAAATGCATTTGGATATTTAAAGGTAATGCATTATTTTGAGCCCTATACATAACTGATAAAATATTATAGTCTACCAAATCATGGAACTTCAATAACTTCAGTTGATAAAATAATGTACAAATGTACATTAGGAACACTATCATCCATTAATTATCATACATGCACACTTATCCCTATTACAATTTTTTTAATGGAAATTAATATTTTAAAGACAAAGTGGGTTTCCTCCGGGTACTCCGGTTTCCTCCCACAGACCAAAAAACATGCTTGTTAGGCTGATTGGTGACTCTAAATTGACCCTAGGTGTGAGTGTGAGAGTGGATGGTTGTTTGGTGTGAGTGAGACAGGTCCCTCTTGTAATTGAGTCCCCGTGACTCAACGAGGCTAGCCTGTATAAATAAAAGGTTGAATGAATTTATCCATCCATTAATTATCATACACACACGCTTATCCCTATACTGTATTGTAGTGGGTTTGCCAGAGCTGCATTCCAAAAACTATAATATGCTTGGTTGCAGGTGAGCTCAAATATTATTGTTGTTTACCATAATGTGTCATTGGAAACTTCATAAACTGCACTCAAATATCCAATTGTTTCAAAACCCAAAGGGATTAATTAACACTCAGAGAGAGAAAGTAGTTTTTAGAACGTTTGTCAAGAAATGATCTTCAGCAGTCGGATCCCGGCAGTAGACGTTGCAAGAATGGTTCACTGTGGATGAATAAATTTGATTCTATATGAAAACATTTTTAAATAGTCACCGGATACATAAATTAAGCCTGTGTGTAAATTGTAACAGGTGTTATTCAATTGTTAAACAATGCTGTTACAATATATGTACAACTACTTTATTGGTTCTACTTTCTCTTTAATATATTAGAGCTACAATGTAACTTTGCCTGGAAACAACACCATTTCTACAAAAAACTAAAAAATGTAAATCAAAACTACAACAAAAGGAACACTCAAAAATGTACATAATGTTTAAATAACACATTGTGAAAAACAAAAGGATGACTGAACAATTCAAAAGGCTAATGTACTTCAGCAGAACTGATTTAAAAAGACATGTCACCAAAAAAGAACAACAATGTGTGACAAC
>JBBPBX010002928.1:0-15208 GCA_038048925.1 Garcialebias charrua
TGGCTGTGTTGTCTTTCCCATCATGCTTAGCGCTTTTTTAGTTTTTTCAGCTGCACCATGAGTAAGGAGGACATGTGTGTGGTATAATTGCCTCCTGTCCTGTGTGCTGTTAAAGTCAGTGGGTTCCCTTTTGTAAGGCTTAAGAGTGTCTTCATTGGGCTTTTTTCACACAATGTTAATAATAATAATAATGTATTTTTCTGTCATAGACGAAATTCATCTCTGCATTTAACCCAACCACCACCAGGTGGTGCAGTGAGCAGCCAGAAAGCGCTCGGGAGCTGGAGAATTAGGTGTGCACTCATAGACACCCCAAGGTGTGTAGTGGCCGGGGCGCGAACCCGCGTCCTTCGGGTCCCAAGTCGGAAGCCCTGCCACTACACCATAAGAAGTGCAGTCACAGAATGTGATTGAACACAAGTGCTCTTTGAAGCTGGATCGGAAAAGTATCGGCAGGTTTGATCCGATATCCTATACTTAAATAATGCTGGTAACGGATACCGATACTGGATCGGATCTGCCCCATCCCTACTGACAACCTAGAAATGTGGGCCGGTGTTGTGCCAAAAATCGATTGGCTGTCAAATGGTGGCCGCAGGAGCGTACACGGGAGAACTTTAACAATAATTTAACATCATTAACACTTACAATTGTTTGTTAGCTTGAAATTAGAGTAAAGGTGTGTCTCAGTTTAACTTTTGCTTGCCATATTCGTTGGTGTATAATATGCAGTTTTTTTGCTCATTTGAATGTCCTACGTATTATACACCGAAGCGTATTATCTATGGATTTTTTCCCATATTTTTAGACCAATTTTTCGCTCTGATATAGCTGTTTTTCATTTTGGGCAAAAAATGGTGCAGTACCCCTTTTGTCCACTAGTGAGACACTTCCAGACCGTTTCTAGCTCATGTGTCCGAAAAAAGCCTCCTCTGGTCGTACTGACTCTGTCGCTGCCTGACCCCTGCTCTGGATGTAGCTGCATTTACCTGTGAGGTCACGGTTTTTGTTATCAAGATAACTCATAAACCACATCGCAGATTTTTAAATCCGGCTGATATGAACATTTCGTTAGTTTGGTTAAGCTCAGGAGCCCGTTTCCTATAAAGTCAGCTAAGAAATATATATTTTTAAGCATTTATTTAGCTAAATTTAAAGAAAGAAAGCGTCCGGTCCGACCCGCCTACATACAAATAATCGGCAAACTATTTTTTAAAATCCGGCTGATTTGAACATTTCGTTAGTTTTGTTAAGCTCAGGAGCCCGTTTGCTATAAAGTCAGCTAAGAAATATATATTTTCTCGCAAAGAAATAATAGTTTTTACCATGTTTTGTTATAAATTCCTTCTGTGCTCGCCCGCTTCTGTGGCCGCCATTTTAAGCAGAGCAAACGAGGCGCTGACGCGTCGCGTAGCGGTGACACATAATAGATGCGTATTAAACACTGAATCGTATTATGTACGTTTTTTTCTGGTTTATTTCCAATAATTGGACAAAGCGTATTATACACAGGAGCGTATTTTACACCGACGAATACGGTATTAAATGTACTTTTATGGTCAAATCAGTTGCATTTCAAAAGCCGGTATGCGGAAGTAGGCATGTGCAATTGCTGTGCATTTGTTAGAAATGTAACAAGATAACAAGCTAAAAACAATTATTTGTGATGTTTGCGGTTCTGTTCCTTTTTTTTATCAATGAATGCACTTTAATGGTGTGCTCACGCCGAGCAGCGTTTTTACCTCCAAAGCTTCAGCCTCCATGTAAAGTCAATGGTGGACGCACTTAGGCACCTCCTGGCGTCTGGCGTCAGGTCGCGTGCGTGTTGAGCGTGCTGAGTAGCGTTTTTTCGTGCACGTGAACCGGCTTCCACCTCCAAACCGAGCATTCAACATGTTGAAGATTTCGCGGTTCAAACTTTCAAACGCCGCTCAACTCCACCTGATTGGTTGGTGTGTCAACCAATCAGGGAGAGTCGGGGGGCAGAAGAGAGGGGGCAGTGGGAGAGTCCCTATGTGACGCGGAAACGAGGGTGCGCGCGCACTATGTGACGTATTGTTTGTCGGAAAAAAAAGAAAAGACTCGCGAGCTCGTGGACTATGGAAGAGAAACTCATTGTAGCTGTGTGTTCGCGACAATTCCTTCACGACCAGTCAAGTCTGCTCGACAGAGACGGAAATAAACAGCTCCTCCTCGCCTGGCGGAGTGAGCAGGACTCCGTGCTGGACTCCGTGCGCAGGGCTCATACCGGTAAGCTCCTCCCACACACCCAACAGCTTCTTGGCGTCTGGCGTTCAGCTCTGGACATGTTGCATTCACAAGTGCGTCCACTTGCGTGCGTGAGGAGCTTTTTGGAGGTTCAAAACGCTGCTCGGTGTGACTGTACCATAATGGTCGAATCAGCTGCACTTTGCCTGGGAGGTAGGGCTGGGCGATATGGAAAAAATCATATATCACGATATGGACTTTTTTATATCACGATAACGATATATATCACGATATATACAACACGATGTGTGTGTGTGTGTGTGTGTACAGGAAAAATTTGGACCAAAGTTTTTTTATTTTATTATTTTACTACAGATAGTTACAATTATAAGAATGTGAACAAAAAGAACAAGGAAATTTGGACCAAAGTAGAAACTAGATCTACCTTAATTCAAGGAGTACGATTATGGAATGACTTAATGACAAATGACAAATGTTAAGGAAGCCAAATCATTCCTTGTATTTAAGAAACTGGTATAAAATGAATTGCTAAAAAAATATCTAATTTAATGTGTGATATACAGTATGTGAATAGAAAATTCACTGAGTTTTTTACTTATTTTGTTATTATAGAAAATATTGTTTGAACTGTTTTTAGATGAATAAGGAGCAGATTTAATAAGATTTATTCTTCATCTGCTACCTTTCATTTCATTTTTAATTTTTTTCTATTATGAATATGTTAATTGTTGTATTTCACATTGTAAAATGAATAAACAAACAAACAAACAACTCCTTTTCTACTTTGGTCCAAATTTTTCCTGCAGGTGGCGGTAAAACAACAGCTGCTAATGAAACTCACGAAGAAGAAATCCGCTCTGAAGTTGGAGTAAACAAAGCAAGCAACAGAAAAGAGAAAATGTTGCGTTTGATTCCGGTTCTGTTGTGTCCCTGGTCTGTTTTGTATTGGTTAACTGGACCCGAGTTCGGACTCGGTTGGACTCTGGGTGTTGGATGTAAGTTAATATTGATCATTATAACTTTTGAACATTACTTTTACAAACAGCTTAAAGCTCAACCTGTTTGCAACTCCTTGCAAAGGTATTTTTCTTACAACAGTTCTTGTTTTCTGAAATAACAGAAACTGCTTTGTCTCAAAAAACACCAAAAGGATGTTTCCTTTGTTTCAAAACATGTTTGGCCAAAACTGACCAAGAACCATTGTGTGAAAGTTGTTTGAACCTGTATTTCTTGTAAACTGCTACCCACCGAAATGAATAAAAGGCTGAAACGATCATTGCTGAGGCGGGACTCGTCCTCCGACTTTTTAGGAGACGTTTCCCCCTCTTTGCAAAGATGAAAATGAAATGCTAACTGTTGTCAATTATGTGATTCCTTTTAGTAAAAGTTGCTGCAGGGTTTGATCTGAAAACCCATCACTGGGTTCGTGTCCTCTGGACCCATTTTGTCTCCGAGTTTCAGCGGAGCAAAATAATGGAAAATAATGGAAACATCACAAGGTGAGCTTCCCCCTCTTTTTGGCAAAAGTTCTTCTTGGGCTGCCTGTGCAGCTGTTTTCTCCTTGTTGAGACACCGGCTTCATGCGCCTGCGGCTCTGTTGCTCTCGAGTTTAACAACGTAAAGCATGTGTCGCAAACCCGCGCGTGCGTCAAACATAAAGCAGCGCCGTCATCTCGCAAAACCACATATGAAGCTTCTTTGCGACAGTTTTTTTATTCTTATTTATCACGATAGAGACGATAGAAGGAAAGTAGCATGATAGACACGTTTCTATCGTCCCCACGATATATATCGTCATATCGCACAGCCCTACTGGGAGGTGCAGCAAAATGAAGCTGATTTGACGGTTGCTCCAGGCAGATGACGTCCTCAGTCCATGGCAAGCCAATTGTGTCATTAATAGCCACTTTTACCTATTATATGACACAACGACATGCCTTATTGCTCAAATGCCATCTAGCGGCTGAAAATGGAAGTGTTCAATATTTTTAATCAGAATGAATGAAAACGGTCATATCTCAGCCAAAAATTGGTTTATAAATATTGGGAAAAAACATAAATATGTTGCTTCGGTCAATAAATAGCAGGACATGCAAATTATGCAAAAAGCCTTGACTTATAGGGTGAAAAATATGGTAATAATTAATGTTTGCAACTCCTGACTGGAGAGGATAAATTGATTTAAATGACAAAAGAAGAAAAGTGTGACATCTGCGTGTAGCTAAAGACACAATCAGTCTTTTGTTCCAGTCTGCAGGAAGTTTCTGATGTGGTATAATACAAAATCTAAAACAAAGAAGGGAGTCAGAGTTTCAACACAAAGTTGTGTCTGGTCAACTGGATGTGCAAAAACCTGAGTGATAAAAAGATGCATGGACATGACTGAAGGTGCATCTCAGAAAATTTGAATTTGCGAAGCGGTTCAACATTGTGAACTCATGGTATCACACCCTGATCAGCTGATTAACTCACAGACATGAGATACAAATGTCTCATTCCTCAAGTCAAGCCTCTCCTGACCCAGAAACATCAGAAGTGTCTTACCTGCTGAGGAGAAGAAGAACTGGACTGTTGCTCAGTGGTCTGATGTCCTCTTTTCAGATTCATTCAACCTTTATTTAATCAGGTTAGTCCCATTGAGCCACGGGGACTCATTTACAAGAGAGACCTGAATATGACAGTGCATTCTGCATGTTATTTAGAAAGCAGGATCTCAGAGTCTGGAGGAAGAATGGAGAGGTCCAGAATCCACGTCGCTTGAAGTCCAGAGTGAAGTTTCCACACTCACTGATGGTTTGGATCCATGTCCTCTGCTGGTGTTGGTCCAGTGTGTTTTCTGAAGTCCACAGAGTCAGCGCAGCATCTACCAGGACATTTTAGAGCACTACATGCTTCCTTTCTGCTGATGAGCTTTATGGAGATGCTGATTTTATTTCCAGCAGGACTTGGCTCCTGCCTGCACTGCCTGAGGTACCAAACAACGGCTGAGTAATATTCTAATTCACTGAGACAATTAATTTTGATTTTTAATTATTTGTAAGCCCTAATCATCAAAATTATAAGAAATAAAGGCTTAAATTCATTACACTCTGTGTAATGAATTTATGAAGAACAAATTATGCTTTTTATAATATTCAAATTTTAGAAGATTAACCTGCATTTGTTTTGTGATTTTATCCGGACTCAAAAACCCTTTGGAACAGCCAGTCTTTCTGCGACCTGACAGGTTTACCATTTGTTTCCATCAGTTTGTAGAAAACTCGTCGGCGTCTCTGTCAGCAGTAAATTGTCGACAGAGTTTAGAGTTACACAGCTCTTTGACAAAAACTGCTGAGCTCAGTTTGTGAAAGTGGGACTCAGGTCCAGACTACAGTACAGTTATACTTTGTTGTTTTTTTACATGTTTTAAAGATTTTTTTTTAAATATGTGCTTTAGTTTAATATGTGTCAGATGAAGATTGTGCCAAAAGATGATCATGTCAGATGAACTTCATTTTAATTGTTGCTCTGCACTAAATGCTGTCATGTTACTTGACTTAGATCATAACTTCTAAATAAACAAACAAACAAATAAATAAATACATTTAGGGTGATTTGTAATTAACAGCTAAACCTAATTCATTCATTCAACCTTTATTTAGTCAGGTAAATCTTTTGAACCTCATGGGCTCATTTACGAAAGCGACCTGCTAAAACTAAAGAACAATGAACAGCAGTGGTAGAATTTCCTTAAACAATAAACAATAAACAAACAAACAATAAACAATAGAAAACAAAAGAGAGAAAAAAACAAAAGAAAGTTTTTTTTTTTTTTTAACAAAGTATCAAAAAACTAGCAAAACATTATAAGGTAGACGTATAAAATCAAAGACAGGAACAAATCTGCATTGGTTTTTGCCAGGATTCCAACAGATTCTGAAAACCATTTAGAGAAGTCAAGGTCGAGAGCTTCAGATCTTTTTGTAAGATATTCCATGAAGCAGGAGCGGAGTAGGAGAAGGCCCTTTTTCCAAGTTCAGTCCTCACTGACGGAACACTGCAGGTAATCATGTCCTGAGAGCGCACACTGTAGCTGCACTCACGCAAAGACATGTAGGAGGAGATGTATGAGGGCAGCAGACCAAGAAGTGATTTAAAGATGAAAATGTACCAGTGGAAGAGTCTGCGTGAGGTTAATGATGTCCAGTTAACCAGTGAATACAGGGTGCAGTGGTGGGTACGATAATCACAACCAGTTATGAATCTTAGTGCACCATGATAGACAACATCCAACATCCGCAGGGTGCTTGTAGGAGCATTCATGTAGAGAATGTCACCGTAATCAATGGAGGGAAGGAAAGTCACAGACACAAGGCGTTTCCTGACATTCAGTGATAGACATGATCTGTTTCTGAAAAAGAAACCCAGTTTAACTTTCAGTTTCTTCACTAGGTTTTCCACGTGGAGTTTAAAAGAGAGATGTGAATCGATCAGGATACCCAGATATTTATAGGAATCAACAAACTCAATAGGGACACCATTTGAAGATAAAATCAGAGGAGGATCTGCTGGAACCGCCTTCCTATTTGAAAAAAAACATCCCTTTTCAATAATGATGATGCCTGATAGATGGATGGATCGACAAATGATGGATGATGGTTGATGGATGATGAATGATGGTTCTATAATGGCTAGATGAATGGATGATGGATGGATGGAAGGATACAGTAAATGGATGGATGATGGATGGATGGATGGATGGATGATGGATGAATGATTGTTGGTTGGATTGTGGATGGATAGATGATGGATGGATACATAGATGGATGGAAGTATGATGAATGATGAATGATGGATGTATAATGGCTACTTGGATGAATGATTAATGGATGGAAGAATAGATGGATGGATGATGGATGATGGATGAATGAAGAATGATTGATGAATGGATTGAGCATGGATGAATGATGGATGTATGAATTATGGATGGATGATGGATGAATGATGGATGGATGATGGATGGATAAATGATGGATGATGGAAGATAATGGATAGATGACGGATGGATATATGGATGCATGATTGACAGATGATGGCTGGATGATGGATGGATGATGGATGAATGAATGATGGCTGGCTGATGGATGATGAATAGATGGATGGATGGATGGATGGATGGATGGAAGAATGATAGATGGTAGTTGATGGATGATGGATGAATGAATGATGGCTGGATGATGGCTGGATGAACGATAGAAGAATGGATAATGGATGATGAATAGATGGATGGATGGATGATGGATGGATGGATGGATGATGGATGGATGGATGATGGATGGATGGATGGATGGATGGATGGATGGATGGGAGAATGATGTATGGATGGATAATGGATGTTTGCAAAGATCTGTACTCATGGAAGCTGAAAACATCCCAGTTCTTACATGGCCAGTATGCTCACGTGTCATCCATTGAGCATGTCTGGGATGCTCTGGATCATCATATCTGACAGCGTGTCACAGTTCCTGACAACATGAGGAGTGGACAACATTCCACAGGAGACGGTCAACAATCGGAACAACTATAGGTGAAGATGTGTTGTACTGTGTGAAACAGATGATGTCATTGTTGTCTGCTGTTGTCATCACTCTTTGTTAAAAACAGGTCTCTCTTGTAAATGAGTCCCCGTGGCTCAGTGGGACCGGTATAAATAAAGGTTGAATGATGGATGGAATGCATTGCAGCATACAATAATTAGATTTAACCAATGTATGAAAACTAAATAGCCTTCAGTGTTTTTACAGTTTCTCTTGTACAGCTCAAGCTAAATACTTGTAAGATCTGTTGATCCAGCTACAGTACTGTAGTTGAGGATCCCTTGAACATTGTGTTCCCTTTCTATCCTTGGACACCTTCCCTCCCTCGTTTTTCTTTGTGTGTTTCTTTAGATCTTGTGTGAATGTTAAAGACTTGTGTGGTATGTGTGAAACATGTAAACCCAGGGGTATAGAGACAGGGAGGAGCAGCTGGAGGTCCACTTTCCCTTGGTTCATGCTCCAATTAATTATCATAAGCATGGTGGTACAACCCCCACACACACACACACGCACACACACACACACACACACACACAGGTTTGTTCCTCTATCTTTGTGGGGCCATTGCATTGACTTCCATTCATTTTTCATTTGATTCTATAGCCTAACCCTGACCTTTACCCTAAACCTAACCATTACCAATACATACCTAACCCTAACCTTAACACATCCTCAATTCACACCTTAGTCCTAAACCTAACCCCTAACCCACAAACGGAACTTCTTCTTATGGGGCCCGGGCTTTGGGCCCCATAAGAACCAGTTGGGCCTCACAATTGGGTAAAACTCAGAAAACTGGGCCTCACAACGTAACATAAACAAGGACACACACACACACACACACACACACACACACACACACACACACACACACAGACTACAGTATGAGTACAGGACAGTATAAACCTGGATGAGGTTTGGCTCTGAACATAGCTTGATGTGTCAGGTGTGTTTCCCAATGCAGAGGTTGTTCAACGTCCACTGTCCCTGAGACGGAGCTCGAACAGTGGAGCTGTCTCCACTCAGCCCAAACTCTTCACCAGTTGGGGAAACGCTACTGTAGATCCATTCATCCTGCTCCAGCCTCCTTTAACTGCCCACTGATTAAAGTCAGAATCGTTATTTTAAAAATTGATGACCCTCAAAGCAGAAGTAGGCCTGGCCTCGAGCTACAGTATAAAACTGAAGCATGCAAATCATGTTGGGGAAAGGACAGATTAAATCCTACAACTCAAAGCAGACATATTTGATATTTTACTGCAGCTGCAGCGACATTCGTTTATTCCTGAATCTGCAGATATTATTCTTTAGTAGCATTTTATCAAATGAGATGTGTGAATTTAAAAACTTCCACAAGTCTGGGTGATGGTGGAGACATTTTTTTGGGACACTTTGTCCTTTCTTTTCATTTGTAGTTGAGTCCAGTTCCAGTGACAGGTTCGGCTCTCGCTGGTCCCACGTCTGTTCTTCAGCTGTTCAGTGAAAAAATCATAACCCAAAGATTTTTAAACATTCAAATCACAATCTTGTTGAGTTCGGAAACTCTGTTTATTACACTTGATTTTAAATATCCCCTTCAAAAACAGACAGTATTTATTAAAACTGTTGTAGAAAATAGAACAACACCAACATCAAGTCAACAGTATAGGACACTATTGATTACTTTTTGCACCATTTTCTCTTTGACTGTTTTATTATTTTATAAGTTCCATGTTTCATAATTAAATAAACATTTTACTCCCTATAAAAGTATATTTTTTATATGCTGGGTTAATACAGTTTCAATAACAAATGCAAACGTAAAGAAAAGAAAAAATACAATGCAGTGTTTTTAGTTTAATATAACAGTCACTGGTTTAATTTAGTCTGAAATTCTGCCTTCAGATAAATAATAACAAAATACTTCATTTATATTTTAGCAGAATAAACTTCCTAAGGTGAGTTTTGTATGAGTATAAATAAACAGTTTTTCTTCTTCTTCTTCTTCTTTCGGCTTCTCCCTTCGTCAGGGGTCGCCACATAGTCGCACAAAGACTTGGCAATTGTTTTTACGCCGGATGCCCTTCCTGACACAACCACAGACCACCGAGCTACCACAGCCCTCTGTGTGGAGCAGAGAGCTGATATCTAGGGTTCCCGGGGGAGCAGATAGTGTGGGTTTATGGCCTTGCTCAAGGGCCCAGAGTGGGGCAGATGAGGGTGGAGACAGGTGTGACTGCTTCACTTATCCCACCCACATTTTTGATGTTGTCGGTACCGTGGCTTGAACCGGTGATTGATCACAAGCTCACCTTCTTAACCTCTGCACCACCACTCCCATGCTCAGATAAACAGTTCTTACTTTTGTAAAATAAAATAGCTTCACATATACGCAAATCTAAAACTATTTTATAATTATGACTTTAAATACAGTTTAAAGTGATTGTTTTGTATCTGTATCCTTGTGTTTGACTCACAGGTGATGATGATGATGATGATGATGATGCACTTTGTTCTGATATTTTGTTGACAAATAGCACATGTATAATAATTAGCTACATGTGTAATTTTTATTAGCTGCTAATAGAAGAGTTTGGTACATCTGAACAGGGCAGAGTGAGATCTTTTACACATCCATCCATCCATTATCTTCACCCGTTTCTTCCTTTTCAGTTCACGGTGGTCACTGGGGCCCATATCCAGCAGTCACTGTGTGAGAGGTGGGGCCCTGGACAGGTCTCCAGTCCATCACAAGGACACATAGACACAAATGAGACAAACAACCATTCACTTTCTCACTCACACTTAGAGACAATTTAGAATTATCAATCAGCCTAACATGCAGGTTTTTTGTCTGTGGGAGGAAACCAGAGTATCTGGAGAAATCCCACACATGCACAGAGAGAACATGCTAAGTTCTCTTTCTGGTTTTTGACGTGTGCCTGTTCTGTATTTGTCTGACAGAGCTGGTTTTATTTACAGCACTCTGTTCTCCACAACATAAAAACTTAGAAGTCCATCTTGTTAAAAACTTGACATTCTGTATCAGTTTTATATTTTTACTGTGTGCTGGCATGATAAGAACACAACTGTTCTTCAAACTTGGTTACCAGTGCAGTAATAATAATAATAATGAATTCAATTTATGACACACTTTTCATTAATGAAAATCTCAAAGTGCTACAAGGAGCAACAGAATTAAATGTCAATAAAACAAATAATAAAACAATTAAAATCAATAACAATATCAGCTAAGATCAAAAGTAGAATCATGAGGAGGTAGAGTATGCTTGGTCGAAAAGAAAGGTCTTCAAGCCGCTCTTAAAGTCAACCACAGACTGTGGGGCTCTTAGACAGTCAGGAAGAGAGTTCCACAGGCGGGGGGCAGCCACACTGAAAGCCCGGTCTCCCATGGTCCTTAATTTGGTTCTCGGAATGTGAAGGAGATTGCTGTTCTGTGACCGCAGCGAACGGGTGGATGAGTATGGAATAAGAATATCCTTCAGATAATCTGGTGAAGTTCCGTGTAAGCATTGATGTGTAATGAGAGCAGTTTTGTACTGAATTCTGTAGGTGACAGGAAGCCAATGAAGGTTATGGAGAATGGGCGTAATATGTTCAAATTTACGAACTCTCAACAAGATCCTTGCTGCACTGTTTTGAATATATTGAAGTTTCTGAAGGTTTTTGCCAGGGATTCCAATAAACAGGGAGTTGCAGTAGTCGAGCCTGGAGGAGACAAAAGCATGGACGAGCTTCTCAGCATCGGAAAAAGTTAGGGATGGGCGAAGTCTGGAGATGTTTCGAAGATGGAAGAAGCAAGTTTTAAACAGATGCTTAATGTGATTTTCAAATGTAAGATTGGAGTCCATTTTTATTCCAAGATTAGTAACAGAGGTGGAGAGGGGGATGTCTTGTCCAGAAAAGGAAAGTCTTGTTATAGGAGATGTTTGTACCTGGTGAGGGGTGCCAATCAGTATGGCCTCAGTCTTGGAGCAGTTTAATTGAAGAAAGTTCTGATTCATCCATGCCCTAATTAGCACTTTGAGATTTTTATTAATGAAAAGTGCATTATAAATGGAATTCATTATTATTATTATTATTAATTGCCTCCAGGCAGGCAGAGAGGGCAGTGAGTGAAGATGGAGATGACAAGGTGGAAGATGAGGATGCTCCAGTCCTGATGTAAAGCTGTGTATCGTCGGCATAACAGTGAAAAGAAATGTTGAACTGATTAATAATTTGACCTAAAGGCAGCATGTAAAGGGAAAACAGCAGGGGCCCCAGAACCGACCCCTGAGGGACACCACAGGAGACACAAACTGTCTGGGACGTGGCGTTGCCAAGACTAACACATTCCAGCCTATTGGAGAGGAAAGATTTGAACCAGTCCAGGACTGTGTCGCAGAGACCGACCTCCACATGAAGACGGTGGAGGAGGATACTATGGTCCACAGTGTCGAAGGCTGCAGTGAGGTCAAGGAGGACAAGGATGGAGGGAGAGCCAGTGTCAGCAGCCAAGAGGACATCATTGGTAACCCTCAGCAATGCAGTCTCTGTACTGTGAGCTGCCCTGAATCCAGACTGGAACTTCTCATACAGGGAGTGTTGTTGTAGGTGGTCCTGCAGCTGAGCAGCAACAGCTTTTTCCAGCACTTTAGACAGAAAAGGGAGGTGTGAAATTGGGCGGTAATTAGAAAAAATGTCGGGATCCAAATTAGATTTTTTCAGAAGAGGCCTAATGATGGCGGTTTTTAGAGGCAGTGGAACATGACCAGATTGTAGAGACTGATTTATTATTTGAGTGATAAGTGGGCCTATTGCAGAATGATTGGTTTTTATGAGAGACGAGGGGAAAGGATCCAGGGCGCAGGATGAAGGCTTCATTTTCTTGATGATGGCCTCCACCTCACTCTGAACAACTTCGTCAAAGCTGTTTAGGGTCCCAGAATGCAGACGGGTGGGTGGCACACTGAGAACGGGGAGGTTGTGGAGCTGAGATCTGATAGTGTCAACTTTGGTTTTAAAAGATGAAAGAAACAGGTCGCATTTTTGAGCAGAGTCCTCAAGAGTTTGCTTAATGGGATTAAGCAGACGAGTGATTGTGGAGAAGAGCTGTTTAGAGTTTCCAGGGCAGGTGTTGATGATGTTAGAATAATATTTGGAGCGTGCTTCTTTAAGAGAATAGGCGTATGCTTTCTGATGTTCTTTATATGCCTGCTTATGCACAGACAGACCAGATGATTTTACACGTCTCTCAATAGCACGGCCAGTTGCCTTCATCTTGCGCAGCTCATCAGTGTACCAAGGAGCTGAGCGCGAGAAAGACACCAGTCTTGTCTTTAAGGGGGCGTGTAGGTCCAGGAGCTCCCGAAGAGATTGGTTGTAGTAATCCACAGAGTCATCTGCAGAAGGATGATTGACAGCGGTCAGGGTGTGAAGATCAGCAGACAGAACATCAAGGGAAATGTTTTTAAGGTCACGGAACTGGATGGGTCGTTTTGGGTTTGAAGCAGGCGAAGATGAAGGCACTTCCAGGGAGATGACCCTGTGGTCTGAGACACCCAGGTCATATACAGATAAGTTATTGATGAGTACAGTGTCTGTAATCACCAAATCCAGAGTATGCCCCCTGCTGTGCGTAGGGGCGTCAACATGTTGAGTGAGATTAAGAGAGTCCAGAAGAGACTTAAAATCTGTTGCCAGAGGTGAAGAAGAATTGTCCACGTGGATATTTAAGTCGCCAAGAAAAATAGTCTTCACAGGGGAGGTGCAGAAAAAAGTGAGGAGGTCATGCATCTCTGAGTTAAATGAAACATGCGGTTTGGGAGGTCTATAAATTAATATAACATTCATCAGGAGTGGGGCTTTGAAGCTGAAAGCCAGACATTCAAAAGAGGAAAAGTCCTGAGAAGACAGATGAGACAATTTTAAATTACTGCGATAAATTACAGCCAGACCACCACCGCGGCCAGTGCTGCGGGCTCTCTGCAGATAACTGTATCCAGAGGGACACGCCTCATTCAGAGAACTGAACACCTCTGGTTGGTGCCACGTCTCTGTAAGACACATGAGGTCCAAGTCCTTCTCCAGAATGTGATCATGAATTAAACATGACTTGTTGGAAAGAGACTGCACATTGAAAAGTTCTAATTTAATACCAGTTGGAATAGGAGCTTTTTGAACCGGTTTAAGCAGACTGAAGTCCACTCCACGTTTTCCTCGCCACTTCGTGCGCAGAGGACTACAAAGGCCTACAGACGCAGCGTTCTGATGACGACACCGAGGTGCGACACGTCTTTCAGCCCAGACAGTACTAATCGAATCCGAGTTCGCTTGAGAATAAACGGTTTTCTTTCGAGAGCTTCTATGGATGTAACGAGGTCTACGCAGAAGTCCCAGTTGTTTGATGGTGGAAATAGAAAGAGGAATGGAGCAGTTGTTAAGTTCAAACAACTGCGAAGCGGAATACGTCAACATCCACGAGCCGGTGGAGGCTAGCACAGAGCTAGCCGCTAGCAGCAGGCCCACGGCTCCGAAAAAGATATACAAGAAGCAGAGAGATGTAACTCGAACGAGCATTACCTTGAAGGAGTACAGGAGAGAGTCCAGAACAGTCCAGAGGACACAGGAAGTTGAGAGAGGCAGCAGGTAAGCGAACAATAAGTGCAGCTACGTGATACTCGAAGCTAAATTTGTGTTGAAGCTAGCGGGAGCTAGCAGCTCCTACTATTAAAATTCCGGTTAGACTAGTAAAGTTTTCTATCTAATGACTCCAGCAAACAAGTCAAATCTTGGCTTCGCCACGATCTCCCATCCTGAGCAAGCACAATGGCATCAGTGGAAAGGAAAAACTCCCTTTTAGAAGGAAGAAACCTCTAGCAGAACCAGGCTCAGGACAAGCGGTCATCTGCTTTGACCGGCAACTTATAATGTTTGCAGATCCACAACGCAGTCAGAAAAGACAGTTGCTCTAAAACTAACTAACTAAAACACAAAACTTAATCACAGAAAGGTAGAAATGTCCGCGTCCGATTCACACAGGTGCTGTACACAGGCTTGCGCCTGCCGCACTCTGCGTTCAAGAAAGGTAGAAAAGTTCAAAGAAAGGTAGAAATGTCCGCGTCCGCTTGTACAGGTGCTGTACACAGGCTTACGCCTGTCGCACTCTGCAATCGAGAAAGGTAGAAATGTCCAACAAGGCTCGGTGAAAAAAAACAGCAGAAAGTAATAAAAAAGGCTTCAAAAAGCAAAAAGTACGAGGAGCAGCGGCAGCCAAGGTGTGCCCGCGTCCACTTCCTCCACAGGTGCTCAGTCACTGACAGGTGCTCAGTCACTGACAGGTGCTCAGTCACTGACAGTAAAGACAAATATCCAATCACTTTCAAAATAAAAGCACTGCAAAAGTCAGTTTCAAAACAAGA
>JBBPBX010002928.1:24141-49771 GCA_038048925.1 Garcialebias charrua
CTCTCCGGGTCGGGGAGGAGGTCCTGCCCCAAGTGGAGGAGTTTAAGTATCTCGGGATCTTGTTCACGAATGAGGGAAAACTGGAGCGTGAGATCGATAGGCGGATAGGTGCAGCGTCCGCAGTGAAGCGGGCGCTGTACCGGTCTGTCGTGGTGAAGAGAGAGCTGAGTCAAAAGGCAAAGCTCTCAATTTACCGATCGATCTACGTTCCCACCCTCATCTATGGTCATGAGCTTTGGGTTATGACCGAAAGAACAAGATCTCGGATACAAGCGGCTGAAATGAGTTTTCTCCGCAGGGTGGCTGGACTCTCCCTTAGAGATAGGGTGAGAAGCTCAGTCATCCGGGAGGGACTCGGAGTAGAGCCGCTGCTTCTCCACATCGAGAGGAGCCAGTTGAGGTGGCTCGGGCATCTGGTTAGGATGCCTCCTGGACGCCTCCCTGGTGAGGTGTTCCGGGCATGTCCCACCGGGAGGAGACCCAGAGGAAGACCCAGGACGCGCTGGAGGGACTATGTTTCTCGGCTGGCCTGGGAACGCCTTGGGATTCCCCCGGAGGAGCTGCTCCAAGTGGCTGGGGAGAGGGAAGTCTGGGCCTCCCTACTTAGGCTGCTACCCCCGCGACCCGACCCCGGATAAGCGGAAGAAGATGGATGGATGGATAGTTCTACCTGTCCGTACAGTGGGTGCACCGTTTGAGACCGGCTGCACGTCTGTTTGCTCGATTGACTGTTGACCGATTGAATGTGATTTTTTTTTTGTCCCATTCTATTAATGCCTTGGATTAATAGATTTGTTTTAAATTATTTATTGATCTTTTTTAATACTAGGTTCTTTTTTAAATTTTTTTAATCTGGTGTGTTTTTATCTTATTATTTGTATAAATGAGAGCTAGATATTGCCATTTTATTTCCTTTGGGATCAATAAAGTATATATCTATCGATCTATCTATCTACTTTGTATATATCTATCTATTAAAAGTATTTTTTTAATTTTACTCTGTCTAGTCTCCGAGTCCTGCCTGCACCATTATCCTGTCCTGCATGAAACTATGTCAGATTTCACTGTAAACAGGTTTTAATATCTTAGCAAATTAAGATATTAACACCTGTTTACAATGAAGTGCAGTGACTTGTGTTAAAGTAGATATAGACAGTAGCAAAAACCTTCAACGTGTCGTAAACGGGAGTGCTGGCGTAGATAAACCCAATGGTGCAGGCAGAAAGTCCAAGATCCAAGTGGAATATTAAATAAAGGTTCCCTTTCAGTCATGTCTCTCGGTGCAACATACTTGCTATGGGAATTGCGCCCCCGTGTGATTACCTGAAGGAATACATTCACGCCTACATTCATGCAGGGGCGTCAGCGTCGCGCCAGAGGCCCCGTCCTCTGGGTACTTAAGCCGCTGACGCCCATTCATCATTCTCTTATTGCACTTCACCTCGCTTAAAACCTGAACTTCGTGCGACTTCTCTGTTGTCGCATCACTCGATCAGAGGTGAGCTTGCTCCCTACGCTGAGCGTACAGAGAAATTCTTCCTGCGTACTGCTGGGCTGGTGAAAGCTAGTCCAGCGTTTTTCTACTTACCTCGAAGTTTTCTTCTCTCTTTGCAGATGCTTCGCTCGACGGCACTAACTGCGTCACAACACTCCCTGTTAATCATTAGCAGGCTAGACAGCGAAAGCAAGACGACGGAGAGGACGGCTTTGAACAAAAGGAACCTAGGAACAGCCTCGACGCTTCTCGTCTCCGGACATGTCTCCCGAGAAGGGAAAACGGAGAACAAAGACTCAGAAGAAAACCAGCAGGACGATGAGCCCTCGCTCGCACCCCTGCCCCAGCGGATGTGGCTACTCCCTCTTGGCGACGGACACCCATGAGGCCTGTCCTGTCTGCCTAGGGATTCTGCATGCAAGTGAAGCGCTGGAATCCCCAAACTCCTGCTCTCACTGCTGTCGGATGCCGGCTGTAGTGAGAAAGCACCGCGCGGACGCGTTGGCTAAATCCATGGCGAAGGCCGCGGCGCTGAAGGCCGCACTCCTCGCAGAGTTGCACGCTCCCGGGCCGGAGCTTGAGAACGTGGACCTGGAATGCAGTGGTCAAGTCAAGGATGAGAACATGTCGGACTCCTCGGTCCCCGTTGAGGACTCGATGCCCGAAGTGTCTGACCAAGACGCCGAGTACGGTTGCAGAGGAGAAAGTGTGGATTCCTCCCAGAACCTGGCGCAAATTCTACCGGAACCGGACGTGTCGGTCCCTGCTCTGTTCGACCTGTGCCATAGGGCGGCGGATGCCCTGCAGGTCGCGTGGCCAGACCCCACGCCTCGCCAACAGGTTACGAGGCTGGCGGGAAACTACTTCTATGCGAAGCAGCAGCCGACGACGTCGCAAAAAATGCCCATTTTCCCGGACTTCCTCATGGAGCTCAAACGCTCCTGGGTGGAACCCGGAGCTCCCATGACGCTGCCACTATCTCGACTCCTGGATGTCGCTGGAATGGAGACAGCAGGCCTCGCCAGCGCACCCCTGATAGAGGAGACCCTGGCGGCTCATCTGGCCCCTGTAGCTACGGGGGCGAAGCCAGCGTTGCTCAGCAGGGCCTGCCGCGCTTCGGAGAAACAACTCGAAAAGTGCTACAAGGCTCAGGGCCTCGTGGCTCATGCGATGAACGTATCGACCATGATACAGGCGTACCTGGCAGAAAAACTGCAGGATCTCCAGGTAACGACAAACGAACAAGCCGCAACGGAGGCCATGGAAGAGGCCCGCCGCGCCTCTGACTTCGTGCTCTGCATGATGGGGACAATAGCCATCACGCAAGGCAGAGCAATGGCGGAAATAGTTGTCAGCCCAGCGCCATCTTTGGTTGACTTTGACGGACCTCCCAGAAAACCAGAGGTCCCCCTTCCTCCAGCACCCGATCGAGCCGACGGGACTCTTCGGGGGAGCCCTGGAACGCATCCAGGCCAGGCTGGAACAAAGACGCAAACAGGCGGAAGCCTTCCGCGAGGGGCTGCCGAGAAAAAGCTTTGCAACCCCAAAGGAAGACATGCGTGGCCTTCCACGGTAGAGACTTGCTGGTGACAGTGAGACTTTTCAGTACTGATCGAGGGCCTCTTCGATGACCCCGTATGTAAAGCAGATTCGAGCCTGATGAAACAGGACGAACTGATAATTTTACAGGTTTTCCCGCCCAGGCGGTACGGAAACCTAACCTTTTGAGCCTAATCTCCACTTGTAGAACACTACGAGGAGCTGGTGACATGTGTGTGCACACTAAATATGACTCGCCTACTGTATGTGTAATCAAAACAAACACTGTTTCATGCATGTACAAAAATAAAAGTACCAAAGCACAGACTGCCCTGGTTCTTGACTCGAGTCCCATTTTCATAAAACACAAACCACGTGGTCAAACTATGAACCGCAGAAAGATACACGAGCTCTGCCTGAGACAGTCAGATCTCGCGATATCTTCTGTTGGGCTGACCAGCTTGCTTGAGAGAGCGCGAGAGGGGTCAAAGGCCACCCCTCCCGCACTCAAGCACAATGAGCAGTAGTTGGACATGCCTTCCAGGCTCATGGCGCACGCACAGGCCTGGAAGGCGTGTCTACCAAACGAATGGGTCATGATAACGATATGTCATGGCCTCAAGTTGCAGTTCACCAGGAGACCGTCCCCCTTCACAGGGGTACTGCAATCAAAAATTAACCCTGCACGCGCACACGTGCTGAGGGAGGAAGTTTCGACGATGTTGCAGAAGGGAGTAGTAAATTTGGTCCGAAACGCAAACTACGCTCCGGTCACTACAGCAAGTACTTCCTGGTGCCCAAAAATGATCATTCCCTGAGACCGATACTGGATCTCAGGACTCTGAATAAGAGAATACAAACTTGTAAGTTTGAGATGCTTACACTGCGGCAGGTTCTCCAGTCTGTGAGACCAGGAGACTACGCAATTTGAAAGATGCCTATTTCCACGTAGGCATGTGGAGGAAACACAGAAAATTCCTCCATTTTGCTTTCGAGGGAAACGCGTATGAATTCAAAGCATTACCCTTCGGTTTAAAGACGGCTCCTCGTACATTTACTAAATGTCTGGACGCAGCCCTGACCCCACTTAGGAATCAAGGACTCAGGGTTATGAACTACCTGGATGACCTCCAGATTCTGTCTGGAAGCAGAATACAGGCCCAGTCACATTCCTACAGGGTGATCTCTGACCTGGAGTCTCTCGGCTTTGTCATAAACCTACAAAAGAGTGACCTAACTCCATCACGGTTTACCGTATTTCTGGGAGTACAGATCTACACCGTCCGGTACAGGGCATGGCTCTCAAAGGAACGAGTTTCCTCGATTCGCCATTGCCTGGAAAGATTTAAACTGGATCACCGGGTCCCCATGAAAACGTGCCAACACCTTTTAGGCTTCTTGGCGGCAACCATACCCTATGTGCCACGCGCATTGCTGAAAATGCGGGCCCTACAAGTATGGCTAAACCAACAGACACAACCCGCCCTACCTGGTCGAGCAGGAAAGGTTAGAATAGATTCAGAGTGCCTGAGGGCCCTGGAACATGGAGAGACTTGTCTGTCTTCATGGAAGGGGTCCCGCTGGGTAGGGTGTCATCTTGTGTGGTCATCATGACGGACGTCTCAAAAACAGGATGGGGGGCGATCTGCAGAAATCAGAACGCCCGTGGCCTTTGGAATGAACAGGAAGCGAGATTACATATCAACTTTCTGGAATTGTTGGCCGTATTCCTGTCAGTAAAATACTTCTTTAACAAAGGTCTGATTGTAGGGCAGCATCCATCCATCCATCCATTTTCTTCCGCTTATCCGGGGTCGGGTCGCGGGGGTAGCAGCCTAAGTAGGGAGGCCCAGACTTCCCTCTCCCCAGCCACTTGGAGCAGCTCCTCTGGGGGAATCCCAAGGCGTTCCCAGGCCAGCCGAGAAACATAGTCCCTCCAGCGTATCCTGGGTCTTCCTCTGGGTCTCCTCCCGGTGGGACATGCCCGGAACACCTCACCAGGGAGGCGTCCAGGAGGCATCCTAACCAGATGCCCGAGCCACCTCAACTGGCTCCTCTCGATGTGGAGAAGCAGCGGCTCTACTCCGAGTCCCTCCCGGATGACTGAGCTTCTCACCCTATCTCTAAGGGAGAGTCCAGCCACCCTGCGGAGAAAACTCATTTCAGCCGCTTGTATCCGAGATCTTGTTCTTTCGGTCATAACCCAAAGCTCATGACCATAGATGAGGGTGGGAACGTAGATCGATCGGTAAATTGAGAGCTTTGCCTTTTGACTCAGCTCTCTCTTCACCACGACAGACCGGTACAGCGCCCGCTTCACTGCGGACGCTGCACCTATCCGCCTATCGATCTCACGCTCCAGTTTTCCCTCATTCGTGAACAAGATCCCGAGATACTTAAACTCCTTCACTTGGGTAAGGACCTCCTCCCCGACCCGTAGGTCGTAGGCCGCTGTAGGGCAGTATGTCCTGGTGAAATCAGATAACAGGACCACAGTGTCCTTCATCAACAGAGAGGGAGGGACAAGGTCCCGGGCCCTCCTCGGACTGACGCAGAAGATGCTCACGTGGTGTGCTCCGAGAATCTTGTCACTCTGAGCAATTCATGTTCCCGGTGAACTAAATTATGGAGCGGATGCCCTCACAAGAGGGCCTCTCCTGGCATCAGAACGGAGCCTGAACCCACGGGTTGTGGAACAGGTTTGGTCACGATTTAGGAGAGCCTCTGTGGACTTGTTCGCTTGCAGAGCTAGCTAACAGTGCGATCTTTACTTCTCTTTGAAGGAAACAGATGCACTGTTGGGAACGAATGCTCTGGTCCATGATTGGCCAGCAGGGGTGCTGTACTATGCTTTTCCACATGTCCCTCTGATCGAGGTGACACTGGAACGTGTACGTCAGGGAGCCCTCTCCCTGATCCTGATAGCCCCCAGATGTCCGCAGAAACCGTGGTTTCCGGAGTTGATCTCAATGTTATCAGGGATACCATGGCAATTGCTTCCTCACAGGGACCTGCTGACTCAGGCACGTAGGTAGCTTCTACACCCACATCCGGAGTTGTGGCGGCTTTCAGCCTGGCCTTTGAAGTGAACTGGCTGAGGGCCTACGGCTTTGATTGCTTTATCCCAAAACAAACAGCAACAACATACACAAGGGTGTCCCTTGGTGTTTATGTTTGCTTAGGAGATGTTCAATGGAGGGGTTCCCCTCTCCTTAACGGGTCTCCAACATCAGGATGGGCTCCACTTGCCAGTCGTGCCCCTTGTATATGTAAAATTTTCCCCTGGGGACTTGGGAGGTTACCCTGTGCTTGACCTGGGTTTTCTACCTCCACATTGCCACCCAATTACTAGTGGCGTAATGGGTCCCTTGCTCTTTTCCTCCTGTTTCTCAGGTTTTCCAGAGAAAAAAGGAGATGATGAGTAATCGCACTAGTGGAGCATGCTTATGCTGTCTTTAGCTGGTGTTTTTTTTTTTTATCTATATGTCCAATGGTAACATCAAGCTGATGTCCAGAGGACCAGACTTAGTTTTTTGGGATTTTTCTACCTGGATTATTGAGCATTACAATATTAATAATATGCATCAGGGTATCAAGCTGATGTTTCTACATTTGGAAATTTTTTCTTCTCAGGCTGTGCTCTCTACATAACTTGTAGAAAGCAGCTGGGAAATGCCTGTCGTTTTAAGGCAGATGTTCTCACATGCATTTTGCTGAGCATTTCAAGGGCGTGAATGAATTACATTCCCATAGCATATGTTGCACCGAGAGACATGACTGAAAGGGAACTGAAAGTTATGCACCATAACTCATGTTCCCTGAAGGAAGGGAACGAGGTGCAACATATCTGGCCCTTTTCAATGCTGAAAGCTCGGTGAAGTGCATTTTGGAGAATGATGAATGGGCGTCAGCGGCTTAAGTACCCAGAGGGCGGGGCCTCTGGCGCGACGCTGACGCCCCTGCCGTAAAGGCGTGAATGTATTCCTTCAGGTAATCGCGTGGGGGCGCAATTCCCATAGCATATGTTGCACCTCGTTCCCTTCCTTCAGGGAACATGAGTTATGGTGCATAACTTTCAGATTTATTTACAAAGAAAAAGGCTGTCAGGGCAGCAAGACTTACATGAATACAAGGAGCAGACAGAGACACAGACTTATATTCAGTGACTAATGAGACAAAACACCCGTGAGGACATACAGCTGAAACACATCAGGGGAATGATAAACTAAGAAACCAGTGAGTGTAGGAACAGAGACACAACACAAGATGGAGGCATACACTAGGAAAACAAACCCTATACAGTAGAAAACAGAAACTGAGGATAAAGAGGACACAAGACATAAAAACAACACAAGATGGGGCTAAACACCAGGAAACAGACCACAATCCCTACACAACACTCCTTGTTTGAAATCACCAACCAGTCGAAGCAAATGGTCGCTCGTCCTAAGCATGGTTCTGCTGGTGGTTTCTTCCTGTTAAAAGGGAGTTTTTCCTTTCCACTGTTACCTTTTGTGTTTGTTCAGGGTAGGAGACTGTGACGAAGTGAAGATTCAACACAATCTGCTGACTTTTTTGTACCGTGCCCAGAGACGACTTCTGTTGTGACTTGGTGCTATAGAAATAAACCTAATTGAATTTATTTGAAATATAATTGCTAACCAGAGAAAGTTTGACTTCACTCACAGTCACAGCATCTGCCTCTGGTTTGCTAAAAACAAGTCCGAATATCTGGACACAAACTAAGTGCACAACAAGGTGAAAAGGGGAACAATGAATTTAGGAAAGATCATGTTGAATGTGTGTGTATGTTCTGATGTGTGTGTGTGTGTGTGTGTTCACAGGTAGCAGAAAATAAATAAACAGCTCTAGTTCATCATCAGTTACCTGTTCTATGAAACAGTGTCAAACATCCTGTGTGGTGAACATATACTAGTGTAGATTCATAAACAATACTTCAACAGTATATCATATTACTTTATGCAACTTTCATTTTGTAAATGTGTAGTGATACACCTAGCCTCTGATATTTCTGTCTTGACCTTCAAGTACACCTCTCTACACCTCTCTGAATCACTCAGTGTTACACTTGCTTGAACCTCAAGGAGACAGATGGACACTTATATATTTTAACAATTATTATGAATTAATGGACACTAATTAATCAGATTGAACTTTCTCTTTAATGTGTGTTAATTCAGAATTGATCAAACAGTATTTTTGTCATTTCAATGATGATTTTACTAAACTGGTATATTTTAAATATGACAAAGTTAAGAGAACATCTCAGAATGATCATGTTTTGAACTGTCTGCTCTAGGCAGAATAAGTGTCGAAAGTTGAAGGAACAATCCTTCGTATTTGTTTGAACTGTTTTTGTTTCAAAGGAAAAGTGCTAGACATAGCTTGCTTTCGGTCTCCCGTCCTTTCTAAAAACAATGAATCAGTTCTCAAAACAAAGTACGGACTTGTGCACATGCACCTGCATCTTCTCACGTATGTTTTCTATGTTTTGTCTACCCTATCATCTGTCACTCAAACTCACTCATTTGCAAAGTCACACCCTCTCTAGGGGTGCAACAACCAATCAGCAGGAAGTATGGGACTAAGTCACACCCCCTTCTTAAGGGGCACTTCCTGGATTTTGGTTTAGAGTTTTGGAGGAGAACGAACGGTCAACCTGTCTCTCCTCTCTGAAAGCTGGAGACGTCCCGGTCATATGTCAACGACCCACGTCTCAGCGGGGATCATAGTAAAGCCTTACTTTGATCCATTCACTCTCCTTTCTGAAGAATTTGTTTTCTAAAGTTTTATTTTGAAAGTTCAACCAGTGCGATTGGAGTCTGTTCCTGCCGGGAGAAGCGGTTCTTCTCACTCGTCTGAATCAGCTCACACGCGCGGAGGTCATCTGGGCGTGAACTGGACAACACAGTCCGTTAGTGTCCACAAACCTCAACTCTTATCTCCAAGACGTATCGTCAACAGGTAACGAGGCGTTGATTGTGTCCTGAACGTGTGGGAAGCCCAGCTGAGATCCGTATGGGAAAGCTTGCCACCCTGGTTGTTTTCAAAATAATTAACTTCCGTTAACTTAGCTTCCATTCATCTCCTTCCTCCTATTTCTTATTTTTCATAAGTATTTAATCTGTCAAGTTTTGTGCCAACAGTTAAGTTTTAATTGTCTGTTTGTTTTAATTTGAATTCTTGTCAACGTAGTTATTAAATCAGAGCTAATATCGATACAAATGTTTATGTAATTTTTGTGATAGTTTCAATAAAAGGTCTATTCTTTTGGTAGACCAACATAAATTGAAGTCTAAGCGTGAAATTACATTACTGGCTAATCCCATCGTTAGATTTGTTGATTTATTCTGAAAAAGTTGAGACCCCGTGAACTTGGTGGCAGTTTGTGCAGATAAAATCTGCTCATACCTGCACGTCTAAACTATAGGTAAGTCAGTAAACTGACTAATAACTCCTATATTGTTTACATATTGGTGGCTCGTGACGGTCTTCTGAAAGATTAAATTGATAAGTTGTTTTGTAGCTTATTTTTGTTAACGGTGTTTGTTGGCATTAGTTTGCATCCTGGTTTTGGGCTTATAAGAATAGTTTTGGCTGGTGAGTGTCCGGGAGTTGCTAATTGTGGCATTGTCTGGATTATTTTCCCGTTAGAATTATTTTTCATTCACATTTGAGCGTATGCTTGGAGCGGGTGCGTGATAAAGGTTTTGTCTGTGCTTGTGAGACGTTTCATTACGTGTCGCTAGACTGCATGCATTTTTCATTGTGGTGACCGCCGTGTCACGATCCTGTTTCATTCTATTACATCTGCGATTTTCTGTTGAAGCTGTGTCACACATTTGCTGCTCAATTTTACCTAATCTGTTACAACGTGTTGTTTGCCGAGGTTCGGGAAAACCCACTCAGCTGGGACCGGATGTATTCCGGTTCCGTTTGACGTAAAGTCCGTTTGTTGTACACAGTTAGAGTGCTGCCTCCACTGGGGGCGTGAGAGTTAGCTTGGTTGTGTTTTAGCTCATTGACGGTATTTTCTGCGGTGTAAAAATACGTTTATTTTGTGGAAGAGAGTCCAGAACCTTGGATCGAGCTATAATGCTAAACGGTACCGGACAAGATGGCTGCTTAAAACGCTGTGATTGGTCCATTGTGTGTCGCGTTCAAGAACGTTGGTTTCTGTAGACTCTGGTTGTCAGATTCATTTTTGCACACATTTCTAACAGTTTATTTGTTTTGTTTGAGTTCTATGCACGTGATATCGTCGAAGACTGGCTTAACCGCGGTGTTTTGCGATATTTATGACTGTTTTAGGACGTTAAAAAGTCCGTTCCTCGCTGGAGTTCAAAAGACCGCAGGTCCGTGAACACACCGCTCGAACGGCACGTCACTAGTGGGCGGCGTTAGGTTTGGAAGACACAATTTCCCATGAACACTTGGGTTTTAGAACTACAGTTCTGTCTTCGCTGTGATTGGTCGATTACGCTGTATGTGTTGACGCATGCGCAGTGGGTGAAGCCCCGCTCCTCGTCAATTTTCACTTCAGCTACTTGTCCCAGACGAGTTTCCGTGCTTGTTTGTCCATTACTGTCATTAAAAAGACTGTTTAAACGCGGTGTTTTTGAGGTTTTAATGGGTGGATTGAGCCGGTTGCTCTGAAAACTGCCGATCGCCATGTGACCAGGTCACGTGACACCGATTTTGCCGGTTTTATGAGGACCGACCTTATTTCTTTTAAACGCAGTTTAAAAGGTTTCACAGTTCAACCGATTTTGCTCACATGATTTCGTTTTTGTGAGCCTGGGTTCTAGAGCTTATCACGTTACGCTTTAGATCTGTCTGATTGATGCTTTTCATCCGTGTTGGATGTCTGTGTGGGCTGAAAGCTACGGCTGCGCTCACTGGTGATAACAGCGCCTCTATAGCGGTCAGATAGAGAAATTACAGTCGCTGTGATAAACTCACTTCCAGCGCTGTGACCCCTGCTGGTTACATTAGAAGACGCAGTCTTCCTGTAATGTGTACATGTTAACTGTTCCTGTTTTAAACGGGAAACATTTTGAGAATATTGTACTCACAGCACACTTTAATTTGATTTTCACATATAATCATATGTTGATGGCAGAACAGTTACACAGATTTGATACAGACATGTATGTTTTTAGATAAAACTTAACAGTTTATCTTTAATTCTGTGCAAAACTGGCTCTCTGTCCCTGTGTTTTTAAACTGCATGGTTAAAGTAACACACATGAGGCTTCTTTTGTCTTGATTTTCACAAAAAATCTCACAACGACAGCCGTTTTGTTTGACCTTGTCACAGGTCGACAAATTACTAGACATCACTGATTTTTATTTCATTTAACATCTTGGATGTTTTCTGAGCAGCTCATACACTTTGCATATTTGCAAGCTGCGATATGAGACCAACTTTATTTGATTTTTCACAGAACATCAGTACAAAGATGGACGTTCAAACAGGTGAACCACCTGAGGGGGGCTCCTCTCCTATCTATCCTAGATGGATGGATGGGGGCCTTGGGATTCCTGCCCGTGCTCCCCGCATTTTGGGGGAATCTGCCTCATCGTATGCTAATTACTTAGCTGCTAGGAACGTCCATCAGGATAAGTGGGAAAATCCCCTGTCATTCTACGACAGGCTAATCTCGGTCTACTCCGGGGGAAAAACTATTCCTGGATTAGAGGAAAATATGGAGTTTAAACGTCTTTTCATTATGAATCTTATGCCTTTTCAAATGAAATGTGTTCATTTCAAGGTTGATTGCAAAAAAGATTCCATGGAAGTGATAAGACAATATGCTGCGTCAGTTTTTGAGGCCGAAATACAACCTAGGATACCATCAGAGGTTTGTACAGGTCAAAAGGTCACATCCCACTCGCAGGAAGTAGTAGAGGTTCCCTCTCCTTCAAAGTGCGAGAGGACACAGGTTTTTCATGATAACAAACAACAGATCAGTTCCAGCTGGAACAGTGACTCTGGTCGGTTCACGGGGAGTTCTGAACCCCCTGCCCCTCAGGTTGAAAACCCTGTGATGAGCAATGAACCACAAATGGTAGGTGTTCGCTCTCTAGATGAACCAAGATGGTTCAGATCGAACCAAAAGAGTTCTCACCTAGGTCTCACAGTGGGTGAACTTCGAGAGAAGTTGATGTCTGGGAACCGTGACCCTTTGAAAAGTGGTCTGTCCCGACATGTACCCACGAGAGGCGGCCCTCCTGCCCCTGCCCCTCGAACTGCACAGTTTGAGACATGCAATGAGTCACACATGCTCCAGATTATGGAAACGGCGCCTCCGCGCGAGATCGTGACTGAGGTTGTGAGTTGTTTGTCAAATGATTTGAATGTTACAGTGGTTGACCAAGCTGACACAACGTGTGACGTTGTCCTTGATGATAACACAAACAACGTTGTTCGTCCTGATGTAGCGACGCGCAGCACTGTCTTTTGCAACAACTCGGTGCACACAGTTGACATCAACAACGACAACACTGACATAAATGCTGACAGCAAACAAATTGCTGATGATCAGCGTCCTGAAAGTCCAGATGCTGACAGCAAACAAATTGCTGAAAATCCGCATCCTGAAGGTCATGTGGCAGACTGCCATCATGATGCTGACAGCGACGATGATTACACAGACAGAGTCACACGTACACAGAAACGTGTGGAAAAACCTGAACGGTTTCTGTGTAACTTTATAAAAAGGGGGATAGCTAAGAGAGCTTACCTCCCACTCACATTGGAAGGGGTCCTAGAGCAAGAAGCGCTCCTGGTTAGCGGCTCAGACGTGTCTGTCATGTCAGCCAAACTGTTTGAGGAGCTAAGGACCGCCGCTAACGATGTTGGCAGGCAAATACCCTTTGTGAAAGACACTTATGGTGATCAACTGGGCCTCGCAAAGACGAGAACAACCCTAATAGCCATGGTCCACATGCAGATTGGCGAGATGTCACTATACCACCCGGTATATGTGTCTGATCTAGACTCACTCCGGGCTCCATTTGTGGTTGGCCAAGATTTTATAAATCGCTTTGAAGCGATTATAAATTATGGCAATCAGACGATGTGGGCCACAGTGAGCAGTCCACTGCCATTCGTGGTACCTCCTCAAGGTCAGGAGACTGACTGTCTGACAACAGGTACCGCTGAGGTCACATGGGATTCCCCAAACGAGACCACAAACCCGGTAAGTGAACCTTCATATACAGGTGAGACAGAGGAGACTCAACAGTTGGACCAGACTCTGGCCCATCACGAGGACCTCCTCTGCGAGCTGACACCTTCAGCACTCGCTGAACACTACCTACCACCGGTAGAGGGAGGTGTGGTGATCCAAGGGTCCCACACCGATGACGCTGTACTGTCCTGGGGGACAGGTAATTCGGCATACAGCCAAGCTTGCAGTGAAGTCTTGGTTCAAGGACATCTGAGCCCACAAGGTGACAGTCTACAACACTCTGACAGTCACTTGGACTTCATTGGTACTGATTTTGAGGACCCCTCCTTAATCAAAAGGGGGGCAGACTCACACTTCCTACCACAGGTAGAGGACGGTGTAGAGATCCAAGGATCACACACCGAGAACGCTGTGCTGTCCTCTGGGACAGGTAATTCAGTTATCATCCAAGCTTTCGATGAAACCTTGGTTCAAGAGCTTTTGAATCTGGAACTACTCAGCGATGACATAGTTCTGACAGACTCAAAGTGCACCCCTTCATTCATGAAGTGGGAAGACATACATCACAACGACAGAGACACGCCTGCGACGGCGCCGACAGTTGTGACACACCTGCATTACGCAGAAAGAGGTAAACGTACAGAGGTACGTTGGCCGAGACCTATAAGGTTCCTGTACAAGGTTCCCCATAAACTGCGCGAACAGCTTAAACTAAACAATGGCATCCTAACTCGTGCCCATGGACGGACGTCCACACCCGTGTGCTTGGTCCCTCATGACCACAGGGGGGTGATGTTAGGCCATGCCCATGTCAAGGACAAAGATTTCAATAACCCCACAAACGACAAAGATCTCGCAAACTCACAGACTTCATGGGAAAAGAAGGTCGTCCAAGCACAGGATAGTAAATAAACTAAACAGTTTAAACTATTCTAGTTGCGAAAAGAAACCGTTCCAACTAGAACTTAGAAACGCTAAGCATAAAACCCACAACAAAAACTAACCTTAACAACCGTTTAAATCTGCAGGATTTAATTGACATCGGTTATAAAGCTAAGAACTGTTTTTCTTGTGTGTGACGTGGAATCTGACGACCAGAGTGAGTTTGACGTAGTGAAACGTTGTTTTTAGTTGCTTAATTGCTACTTTTGTGTTATTGAAGTTGTTATTGTTTTCTGAACACTCCCAGCCAAAAGAGGTTTTGATTGTTGATAAGTTGAAAACTTAAATGGATTTTAACTATGCCAACATGCTGTTCATTTTGTTAAAGATCTCAATCTTTGAAGAGTCATAGTAGATTAATACTACTTAAGGTACTATAATCTACACTAGTCTCCAAATCATTTAGGTAGAACCGATTCGATCGTTTCTATTCTAGATCTATTCATTTTGATGAGTCTCGCCATAGACTTCAAAATTCATAGGGATTACCAAATCTTGCGTCGTTCGTCTAAAAGACAACAGACATTTAGACCAAACTAGTTTCATTTTTGTATTTTAGTTTAACCTAAACTAAATAATGAATGGAGGAATAGTTTGAAAGAAGAGGCCTTCGTTACAGAAGCCCTCCACATTTCTATAGGTATAGATCCCTATTTCTGATTTTTACAGCATTGATCCACCCCTTAATTGGTAATTGTAGCTGATCTAATCCATGATAGCTTACATACCAGGTGCATATAGGTAAGGCTTAATGTAGAATCCCTATCATAAGCCCACCTAAAACCACATAATTGCATGACACATTGAACCAGGGTGGCACCGACTGGAAGCCATCCAGCCTGCAACCTTCGATGTGGGGACCTGCTGATCCAACGTTGGTCTTCAACCTTCATCCAAGGCCCGCCTCCTCTGCTTCAATCGAGGGATCCCCTCTACATGCTGATTAAAAACCATTCTTGCTGATGAAATCAATAACCCCCATCGTTGTGGATTTACCGTTGTGGATTATAAGACTTTGTTTTCCAAGGGATCACAGACTCAGTTCTCCATGGGTTAACAGACTATGTTTTCCAAAGGATTAAAAGCTTGCCGCAATGGGATTACCTACGAACAGTATGGAATTTCCAAAAACATTATGGGAGTATAATTTTGAACTTTTTGATTTTTCTTTTTCCATTTGCTGGATTACATAGAGGTCAGAGACATTCGGTGGTATCCTTTCGTGTTGGAACTCATCTCCAAGGACAGGCGATGACTTCCAAAAAGGGGGACTGTAGTGATACACCTAGCCTCTGATATTTCTGTCTTGACCTTCAAGTACACCTCTCTACACCTCTCTGAATCACTCAGTGTTACACTTGCTTGAACCTCAAGGAGACAGATGGACACTTATATATTTTAACAATTATTATGAATTAATGGACACTAATTAATCAGATTGAACTTTCTCTTTAATGTGTGTTAATTCAGAATTGATCAAACAGTATTTTTGTCATTTCAATGATGATTTTACTAAACTGGTATATTTTAAATATGACAAAGTTAAGAGAACATCTCAGAATGATCATGTTTTGAACTGTCTGCTCTAGGCAGAATAAGTGTCGAAAGTTGAAGGAACAATCCTTCGTATTTGTTTGAACTGTTTTTGTTTCAAAGGAAAAGTGCTAGACATAGCTTGCTTTCGGTCTCCCGTCCTTTCTAAAAACAATGAATCAGTTCTCAAAACAAAGTACGGACTTGTGCACATGCACCTGCATCTTCTCACGTATGTTTTCTATGTTTTGTCTACCCTATCATCTGTCACTCAAACTCACTCATTTGCAAAGTCACACCCTCTCTAGGGGTGCAACAACCAATCAGCAGGAAGTATGGGACTAAGTCACACCCCCTTCTTAAGGGGCACTTCCTGGATTTTGGTTTAGAGTTTTGGAGGAGAACGAACGGTCAACCTGTCTCTCCTCTCTGAAAGCTGGAGACGTCCCGGTCATATGTCAACGACCCACGTCTCAGCGGGGATCATAGTAAAGCCTTACTTTGATCCATTCACTCTCCTTTCTGAAGAATTTGTTTTCTAAAGTTTTATTTTGAAAGTTCAACCAGTGCGATTGGAGTCTGTTCCTGCCGGGAGAAGCGGTTCTTCTCACTCGTCTGAATCAGCTCACACGCGCGGAGGTCATCTGGGCGTGAACTGGACAACACAGTCCGTTAGTGTCCACAAACCTCAACTCTTATCTCCAAGACGTATCGTCAACAGGTAACGAGGCGTTGATTGTGTCCTGAACGTGTGGGAAGCCCAGCTGAGATCCGTATGGGAAAGCTTGCCACCCTGGTTGTTTTCAAAATAATTAACTTCCGTTAACTTAGCTTCCATTCATCTCCTTCCTCCTATTTCTTATTTTTCATAAGTATTTAATCTGTCAAGTTTTGTGCCAACAGTTAAGTTTTAATTGTCTGTTTGTTTTAATTTGAATTCTTGTCAACGTAGTTATTAAATCAGAGCTAATATCGATACAAATGTTTATGTAATTTTTGTGATAGTTTCAATAAAAGGTCTATTCTTTTGGTAGACCAACATAAATTGAAGTCTAAGCGTGAAATTACATTACTGGCTAATCCCATCGTTAGATTTGTTGATTTATTCTGAAAAAGTTGAGACCCCGTGAACTTGGTGGCAGTTTGTGCAGATAAAATCTGCTCATACCTGCACGTCTAAACTATAGGTAAGTCAGTAAACTGACTAATAACTCCTATATTGTTTACATATTGGTGGCTCGTGACGGTCTTCTGAAAGATTAAATTGATAAGTTGTTTTGTAGCTTATTTTTGTTAACGGTGTTTGTTGGCATTAGTTTGCATCCTGGTTTTGGGCTTATAAGAATAGTTTTGGCTGGTGAGTGTCCGGGAGTTGCTAATTGTGGCATTGTCTGGATTATTTTCCCGTTAGAATTATTTTTCATTCACATTTGAGCGTATGCTTGGAGCGGGTGCGTGATAAAGGTTTTGTCTGTGCTTGTGAGACGTTTCATTACGTGTCGCTAGACTGCATGCATTTTTCATTGTGGTGACCGCCGTGTCACGATCCTGTTTCATTCTATTACATCTGCGATTTTCTGTTGAAGCTGTGTCACACATTTGCTGCTCAATTTTACCTAATCTGTTACAACGTGTTGTTTGCCGAGGTTCGGGAAAACCCACTCAGCTGGGACCGGATGTATTCCGGTTCCGTTTGACGTAAAGTCCGTTTGTTGTACACAGTTAGAGTGCTGCCTCCCCTGGGGGCGTGAGAGTTAGCTTGGTTGTGTTTTAGCTCATTGACGGTATTTTCTGCGGTGTAAAAATACGTTTATTTTGTGGAAGAGAGTCCAGAACCTTGAACCGAGCTAATGCTAAACGGTACCGACAAGATGGCTGCTTAAAACGCTGTGATTGGTCCATTGTGTGTCGCGTTCAAGAACGTTGGTTTCTGTAGACTCTGGTTGTCAGATTCATTTTTGCACACATTTCTAACAGTTTATTTGTTTTGTTTGAGTTCTATGCACGTGATATCGTCGAAGACTGGCTTAACCGCGGTGTTTTGCGATATTTATGACTGTTTTAGGACGTTAAAAAGTCCGTTCCTCGCTGGAGTTCAAAAGACCGCAGGTCCGTGAACACACCGCTCGAACGGCACGTCACTAGTGGGCGGCGTTAGGTTTGGAAGACACAATTTCCCATGAACACTTGGGTTTTAGAACTACAGTTCTGTCTTCGCTGTGATTGGTCGATTACGCTGTATGTGTTGACGCATGCGCAGTGGGTGAAGCCCCGCTCCTCGTCAATTTTCACTTCAGCTACTTGTCCCAGACGAGTTTCCGTGCTTGTTTGTCCATTACTGTCATTAAAAAGACTGTTTAAACGCGGTGTTTTTGAGGTTTTAATGGGTGGATTGAGCCGGTTGCTCTGAAAACTGCCGATCGCCATGTGACCAGGTCACGTGACACCGATTTTGCCGGTTTTATGAGGACCGACCTTATTTCTTTTAAACGCAGTTTAAAAGGTTTCACAGTTCAACCGATTTTGCTCACATGATTTCGTTTTTGTGAGCCTGGGTTCTAGAGCTTATCACGTTACGCTTTAGATCTGTCTGATTGATGCTTTTCATCCGTGTTGGATGTCTGTGTGGGCTGAAAGCTACGGCTGCGCTCACTGGTGATAACAGCGCCTCTATAGCGGTCAGATAGAGAAATTACAGTCGCTGTGATAAACTCACTTCCAGCGCTGTGACCCCTGCTGGTTACATTAGAAGACGCAGTCTTCCTGTAATGTGTACATGTTAACTGTTCCTGTTTTAAACGGGAAACATTTTGAGAATATTGTACTCACAGCACACTTTAATTTGATTTTCACATATAATCATATGTTGATGGCAGAACAGTTACACAGATTTGATACAGACATGTATGTTTTTAGATAAAACTTAACAGTTTATCTTTAATTCTGTGCAAAACTGGCTCTCTGTCCCTGTGTTTTTAAACTGCATGGTTAAAGTAACACACATGAGGCTTCTTTTGTCTTGATTTTCACAAAAAATCTCACAACGACAGCCGTTTTGTTTGACCTTGTCACAGGTCGACAAATTACTAGACATCACTGATTTTTATTTCATTTAACATCTTGGATGTTTTCTGAGCAGCTCATACACTTTGCATATTTGCAAGCTGCGATATGAGACCAACTTTATTTGATTTTTCACAGAACATCAGTACAAAGATGGACGTTCAAACAGGTGAACCACCTGAGGGGGGCTCCTCTCCTATCTATCCTAGATGGATGGATGGGGGCCTTGGGATTCCTGCCCGTGCTCCCCGCATTTTGGGGGAATCTGCCTCATCGTATGCTAATTACTTAGCTGCTAGGAACGTCCATCAGGATAAGTGGGAAAATCCCCTGTCATTCTACGACAGGCTAATCTCGGTCTACTCCGGGGGAAAAACTATTCCTGGATTAGAGGAAAATATGGAGTTTAAACGTCTTTTCATTATGAATCTTATGCCTTTTCAAATGAAATGTGTTCATTTCAAGGTTGATTGCAAAAAAGATTCCATGGAAGTGATAAGACAATATGCTGCGTCAGTTTTTGAGGCCGAAATACAACCTAGGATACCATCAGAGGTTTGTACAGGTCAAAAGGTCACATCCCACTCGCAGGAAGTAGTAGAGGTTCCCTCTCCTTCAAAGTGCGAGAGGACACAGGTTTTTCATGATAACAAACAACAGATCAGTTCCAGCTGGAACAGTGACTCTGGTCGGTTCACGGGGAGTTCTGAACCCCCTGCCCCTCAGGTTGAAAACCCTGTGATGAGCAATGAACCACAAATGGTAGGTGTTCGCTCTCTAGATGAACCAAGATGGTTCAGATCGAACCAAAAGAGTTCTCACCTAGGTCTCACAGTGGGTGAACTTCGAGAGAAGTTGATGTCTGGGAACCGTGACCCTTTGAAAAGTGGTCTGTCCCGACATGTACCCACGAGAGGCGGCCCTCCTGCCCCTGCCCCTCGAACTGCACAGTTTGAGACATGCAATGAGTCACACATGCTCCAGATTATGGAAACGGCGCCTCCGCGCGAGATCGTGACTGAGGTTGTGAGTTGTTTGTCAAATGATTTGAATGTTACAGTGGTTGACCAAGCTGACACAACGTGTGACGTTGTCCTTGATGATAACACAAACAACGTTGTTCGTCCTGATGTAGCGACGCGCAGCACTGTCTTTTGCAACAACTCGGTGCACACAGTTGACATCAACAACGACAACACTGACATAAATGCTGACAGCAAACAAATTGCTGATGATCAGCGTCCTGAAAGTCCAGATGCTGACAGCAAACAAATTGCTGAAAATCCGCATCCTGAAGGTCATGTGGCAGACTGCCATCATGATGCTGACAGCGACGATGATTACACAGACAGAGTCACACGTACACAGAAACGTGTGGAAAAACCTGAACGGTTTCTGTGTAACTTTATAAAAAGGGGGATAGCTAAGAGAGCTTACCTCCCACTCACATTGGAAGGGGTCCTAGAGCAAGAAGCGCTCCTGGTTAGCGGCTCAGACGTGTCTATCATGTCAGCCATACTGTTTGAGGAGCTAAGGACCGCCGCTAACGATGTTGGCAGGCAAATACCCTTTGTGAAAGACACTTATGGTGATCAACTGGGCCTCGCAAAGACGAGAACAACCCTAATAGCCATGGTCCACATGCAGATTGGCGAGATGTCACTATACCACCCGGTATATGTGTCTGATCTAGACTCACTCCGGGCTCCATTTGTGGTTGGCCAAGATTTTATAAATCGCTTTGAAGCGATTATAAATTATGGCAATCAGACGATGTGGGCCACAGTGAGCAGTCCACTGCCATTCGTGGTACCTCCTCAAGGTCAGGAGACTGACTGTCTGACAACAGGTACCGCTGAGGTCACATGGGATTCCCCAAACGAGACCACAAACCCGGTAAGTGAACCTTCATATACAGGTGAGACAGAGGAGACTCAACAGTTGGACCAGACTCTGGCCCATCACGAGGACCTCCTCTGCGAGCTGACACCTTCAGCACTCGCTGAACACTACCTACCACCGGTAGAGGGAGGTGTGGTGATCCAAGGGTCCCACACCGATGACGCTGTACTGTCCTGGGGGACAGGTAATTCGGCATACAGCCAAGCTTGCAGTGAAGTCTTGGTTCAAGGACATCTGAGCCCACAAGGTGACAGTCTACAACACTCTGACAGTCACTTGGACTTCATTGGTACTGATTTTGAGGACCCCTCCTTAATCAAAAGGGGGGCAGACTCACACTTCCTACCACAGGTAGAGGACGGTGTAGAGATCCAAGGATCACACACCGAGAACGCTGTGCTGTCCTCTGGGACAGGTAATTCAGTTATCATCCAAGCTTTCGATGAAACCTTGGTTCAAGAGCTTTTGAATCTGGAACTACTCAGCGATGACATAGTTCTGACAGACTCAAAGTGCACCCCTTCATTCATGAAGTGGGAAGACATACATCACAACGACAGAGACACGCCTGCGACGGCGCCGACAGTTGTGACACACCTGCATTACGCAGAAAGAGGTAAACGTACAGAGGTACGTTGGCCGAGACCTATAAGGTTCCTGTACAAGGTTCCCCATAAACTGCGCGAACAGCTTAAACTAAACAATGGCATCCTAACTCGTGCCCATGGACGGACGTCCACACCCGTGTGCTTGGTCCCTCATGACCACAGGGGGGTGATGTTAGGCCATGCCCATGTCAAGGACAAAGATTTCAATAACCCCACAAACGACAAAGATCTCGCAAACTCACAGACTTCATGGGAAAAGAAGGTCGTCCAAGCACAGGATAGTAAATAAACTAAACAGTTTAAACTATTCTAGTTGCGAAAAGAAACCGTTCCAACTAGAACTTAGAAACGCTAAGCATAAAACCCACAACAAAAACTAACCTTAACAACCGTTTAAATCTGCAGGATTTAATTGACATCGGTTATAAAGCTAAGAACTGTTTTTCTTGTGTGTGACGTGGAATCTGACGACCAGAGTGAGTTTGACGTAGTGAAACGTTGTTTTTAGTTGCTTAATTGCTACTTTTGTGTTATTGAAGTTGTTATTGTTTTCTGAACACTCCCAGCCAAAAGAGGTTTTGATTGTTGATAAGTTGAAAACTTAAATGGATTTTAACTATGCCAACATGCTGTTCATTTTGTTAAAGATCTCAATCTTTGAAGAGTCATAGTAGATTAATACTACTTAAGGTACTATAATCTACACTAGTCTCCGAATCATTTAGGTAGAACCGATTCGATCGTTTCTATTCTAGATCTATTCATTTTGATGAGTCTCGCCATAGACTTCAAAATTCATAGGGATTACCAAATCTTGCGTCGTTCGTCTAAAAGACAACAGACATTTAGACCAAACTAGTTTTCATTTTTGTATTTTAGTTTAACCTAAACTAAATAATGAATGGAGGAATAGTTTGAAAGAAGAGGCCTTCGTTACAGAAGCCCTCCACATTTCTATAGGTATAGATCCCTATTTCTGATTTTTACAGCATTGATCCACCCCTTAATTGGTAATTGTAGCTGATCTAATCCATGATAGCTTACATACCAGGTGCATATAGGTAAGGCTTAATGTAGAATCCCTATCATAAGCCCACCTAAAACCACATAATTGCATGACACATTGAACCAGGGTGGCACCGACTGGAAGCCATCCAGCCTGCAACCTTCGATGTGGGGACCTGCTGATCCAACGTTGGTCTTCAACCTTCATCCAAGGCCCGCCTCCTCTGCTTCAATCGAGGGATCCCCTCTACATGCTGATTAAAAACCATTCTTGCTGATGAAATCAATAACCCCCATCGTTGTGGATTTACCGTTGTGGATTATAAGACTTTGTTTTCCAAGGGATCACAGACTCAGTTCTCCATGGGTTAACAGACTATGTTTTCCAAAGGATTAAAAGCTTGCCGCAATGGGATTACCTACGAACAGTATGGAATTTCCAAAAACATTATGGGAGTATAATTTTGAACTTTTTGATTTTTCTTTTTCCATTTGCTGGATTACATAGAGGTCAGAGACATTCGGTGGTATCCTTTCGTGTTGGAACTCATCTCCAAGGACAGGCGATGACTTCCAAAAAGGGGGACTGTAGTGATACACCTAGCCTCTGATATTTCTGTCTTGACCTTCAAGTACACCTCTCTACACCTCTCTGAATCACTCAGTGTTACACTTGCTTGAACCTCAAGGAGACAGATGGACACTTATATATTTTAACAATTATTATGAATTAATGGACACTAATTAATCAGATTGAACTTTCTCTTTAATGTGTGTTAATTCAGAATTGATCAAACAGTATTTTTGTCATTTCAATGATGATTTTACTAAACTGGTATATTTTAAATATGACAAAGTTAAGAGAACATCTCAGAATGATCATGTTTTGAACTGTCTGCTCTAGGCAGAATAAGTGTCGAAAGTTGAAGGAACAATCCTTCGTATTTGTTTGAACTGTTTTTGTTTCAAAGGAAAAGTGCTAGACATAGCTTGCTTTCGGTCTCCCGTCCTTTCTAAAAACAATGAATCAGTTCTCAAAACAAAGTACGGACTTGTGCACATGCACCTGCATCTTCTCACGTATGTTTTCTATGTTTTGTCTACCCTATCATCTGTCACTCAAACTCACTCATTTGCAAAGTCACACCCTCTCTAGGGGTGCAACAACCAATCAGCAGGAAGTATGGGACTAAGTCACACCCCCTTCTTAAGGGGCACTTCCTGGATTTTGGTTTAGAGTTTTGGAGGAGAACGAACGGTCAACCTGTCTCTCCTCTCTGAAAGCTGGAGACGTCCCGGTCATATGTCAACGACCCACGTCTCAGCGGGGATCATAGTAAAGCCTTACTTTGATCCATTCACTCTCCTTTCTGAAGAATTTGTTTTCTAAAGTTTTATTTTGAAAGTTCAACCAGTGCGATTGGAGTCTGTTCCTGCCGGTGAAAGCGTGCTCCCACTCGTCTGAACCAGTCACACACGCCGAAGTCATCTGGACGCGAACTGGACAACACAGTCCGTTAGTGTCCACAAACTTCTCAACCCTCACCTCCAAGACGTATCGTCAACAGGTAAAGAGGCGTTGATTGTATCCTGAACGTGTGGGAAGCCCAGCTGAGATCCGTATGGGAAAGCTTGCCACCCTGGTTGTTTTCAAAATAATTAACTTCCGTTAACTTAGCTTCCATTCATCTCCTTCCTCCTATTTCTTATTTTTCATAAGTATTTAATCTGTCAAGTTTTGTGCCAACAGTTAAGTTTTAATTGTCTGTTTGTTTTAATTTGAATTCTTGTCAACGTAGTTATTAAATCAGAGCTAATATCGATACAAATGTTTATGTAATTTTTGTGATAGTTTCAATAAAAGGTCTATTCTTTTGGTAGACCAACATAAATTGAAGTCTAAGCGTGAAATTACATTACTGGCTAATCCCATCGTTAGATTTGTTGATTTATTCTGAAAAAGTTGAGACCCCGTGAACTTGGTGGCAGTTTGTGCAGATAAAATCTGCTCATACCTGCACGTCTAAACTATAGGTAAGTCAGTAAACTGACTAATAACTCCTATATTGTTACAAATGCTTATTCTTACATTGTTTTACTTACTTGACACACAGATTTGCATCCATACTAGCCTCTAAAATATAAAAACTAAATATCTATTATTTGAGAAAGAATTTGAGACAATTTTTTAAAGAGTAAAACATCACCAAAAACAGTAGCTTCCAAATCAAAAGCTGTTTTTCATGTAGGCAGTCTTATCCGTGATCACATGAACAAGGTTAATGTCTTTACACACAACGCATGAATTATTTAATGTGAGTAATCTGCTAAACATAAACCACATGGTGTAATAATGTCCATTTTTACTTTAGTTTTGACTTTCCAACTATTTAATGATGCTTTATCATCATCTGGTAGCAAGCATTGTCATATAGGATTTTTAACGCATTAAAACATAACTTTTAATCAGACCAGCTGATTTTATTCAGTACAAAATTATAATCGAAGTATTAAAAGAACAAAAGGGCACAAAAAATAAAAAGAGCAATGACAGGGAATTAAGTATGTATGGGTAAAATAAATATCCAATGCAGAAATACCATTACTCCAGACCGGCTGTGAAAGGGCTCTCTGTATTTGCATGGTCTGCTTGCTCAGCAACCACCAGTTTTCCATTAATTTCTTGAGACGACCGCCAAGTGTGCGCCCTGAGCCCGGCAGGGAATATCAGTCCCCCTAACGCTGGTTTTGATTCAAACATGGCCCACTTTCATTCTCCTGCCTGCATTTTAATGGGGTTCTTACCAGACTCTTCCTCACCCAGCTCCCGAAAGATGTTGAACAGGTTTACAGTGAAATGAAATGCCTCAGTGTCCCAGACCTCTGAGTCAGCAGGAGTTAATCGTCTTTCACTGACTCAGGCTTTTGTTCTCATTTTATTTCTAATAACCACTCTATGGTTTATTTCGCTGCTCTCTACATTATGTTTTTTTCTTTGCTTCCTTTCTTAGTTACGTCCGTCTGACAGTTATGACAAAGCAGACGCAGTTGATTGAAATTAATGAGTAAGTCTACAAATATTTTATTATAATTTATTCATTCAGCGTTTACCAAAACCCATGAGGAAAAACAGATCAGCAAATGCAAAAATCTCATTTACTCCTTTTTAGTTTACAGTAATCCCTCAATACTTAGTGGTTCAACTTTTGCGGACTCGCTTTTTTGCAATCTTTCAATGTAGAATTGTATGCGACACACAACTTTAATATTACTCATGTGATGGGGACGTTGCAGGATAAAAATTAACGGGAGCAGAAACCAACCAA